>MU750085.1:54267-128607 GCA_026770625.1 Nicotiana glauca | reverse complement strand
CTGTGACTATTTAAAGAAAACTGGCCATGTAATGACTTATTTTGAAAGAAAAGTGGCTATTTTTCAAAAATCTTATTTAAGACAACAAAGAATCGTCTTTGCAAATACGGCCTTTCAGCACTTCCGAAAGGGAGATTTTAAGGTTGTGCTCACAAACCGTTTTTTAAAATGACTCAAGGTGGCTGTTCTTGCAAAAAACAGCCTTCCGGCGCCCTTTTGGGAACATTCGGCTTATTTTTCAACAAGAATGGCGTCACCCGACTTATTGGATAAAAATTAAAATCTTGGTATTTTTGGCTATTTTTGCAAAAGGGGTGGTTCGACCCGATGAGGGTTGCCTACGTATCTCACATTCGGTGAGAATCAAACCAGCGTAGTTCGGGCAAATAAACTAATTGTTTTCGAAAACAAGACTCTTTTTGACAAATACACTATTTCGGAAAGCAGGACTCTTTTTATATTTTCTTTTCAACAAGATATTTGAAAATAAAACTCTTTTGTTTTCTTTTTCTTTTTTTTTATTGACAAATAAAAAAACCATTCTTTTTGTGAGAACAAATTTTCCTTTTTCCCTCTTCTTTTTTTTTTAGTTTCCTCAAAAATTCGGCAGAGTTTCAACTTTAGTTTGACATTGGTCGTTTTTCTAAAACATGTAATTAACTCTTTACACTGCTATTTCTCTGTTTTTTTTTAATTTTTCCAAATATTCAAGTCGGTCAGCATGCGAGTCCGAGACAAATAAACGTACATGCAACACATAAGATGCATCAGGGCGGTCTTTTTCATGTCCAGTTACCTGTCCTAGACGGACCCGACCCCTGTGTTGAGTCCCCTAAGTGATATGCACGTGATGTAGATAAGCGCTCCTACTAGGGATCCGGCATGGAGTCAAGTTATTCTAAGTTCAAAACCTGGGTATGTGTTCTAGACTGTGTACCCGAGCGAACAACTCGAGTCGAGGAGGGGGCTACGCACCGGGAACCAAAAGGCCATCCGGCTTAGTAACTTGTCCGGACTCCTTCTTATTTCAGGGTATGACACTAACAGAATAGGGAATCTTAACCAATAAGCACATCCCCGTAGGTGAGAAGAGAAGGGTTTCAGCACCATTTATATACAGTTCAGATAATATCAAAGCGGTAAAGTATTTAGCACGTTTAGCATGAAACATACAAGAAAATCAGATAAAGCCAAACATAACAATTATTCTAAGCTCGAATTCTTAAACCCTGAACCAATGTTCTAGGTTTGTCTTCCCCAGCAGAGTTGCCAGAGCTGTCACACCTCCCTTTTTCCTACTACACCCGAAAGGGCGTAAAGGAGTTTTTTCAATTAAAGGAAAATCAGAACGGGATTTGTTATTATTATTCAGAGTCTCCACTTGGGAGATTAATGGTGTCCCAAGTCACCGGTTGAATCCCGAACCGAGGAAAATATGACTTTGTTAACAGTCCGCGAACCAGAAAATCGAGTAAGGAATTCTGTTAACCCGGGAGAAGGTGTTAGGCATTCCCGGATTCCGTGGTTCTAGCACGGTCGCTCAACTGTCATATTTGGATTTATCTGATTATAAAACATGTTTTAGCTTATGTGCATTTTTAATTCTGAACCGCTTTTATTATTATTATTCTTCTTTTTTATGAGAATTGTAACATCGTAAAAATGCGTCTCGAACCACGTCACATCAATGCACCCGTGGTTGTCGACACATTTCGACTTTGCTGAGATTTGAATTTAGGCCGCATAAATACGCACCCGAGTTTAAGAAGGTAAATTATTAAAAGCGCGCCTAAAGCGTCTAACACGTTATTATCTTTTGGGAGGGTCGTGAAATTCACTAAACGGCCCATCCCGGATTCTAAGTATTTTAATAAAGCATTGAATGAGGGCCCCGCAATTTATATTTTATTTGGCGAGGCTCGTCTCATCAATTTTTATTTAAAGGCCAATCCTAAAGTGAACTATATTTCTATTTTCGTTTGTCTCTAAAAATGAAGAAAAGGTCTTAATTAATTTAACAAGTTCATGTATCCTTACTACGATTTCCAAATAAGGATTGAATTCACAGTCCAAAACTTCATTGGGGCTTCAGCGTTTGGGCCTTAATACTGACCTTACGCCATTATACTTGTGCCCGCGTAAAAAGGGCTGTCCAGACGTGGGCCACGTTCCATGAGAAACAGGCCCAAACTTTATCGAACCAGCAGGCTATCTAATTCAGTTCTTCAAACGAATCCAAATTACTCCTAGTATCCTAATACAGTTTGTATGTACTGGAGAATCTTACAAGTGCGTCAGTGAGTCAAGCAGTGGTTTTGTTTTTATTTGTTTTTATATTTATTTCATTTAACTAATTAGAATGCATTCTTAATAGTGACAATTGACATGGAGATATATTTACGGAAATCGCACCTGCATAAGAATTTTAACTAACAACTTGTTTACAGCTAATTTCATGATAACCATAAGGTAGCACCGAAATCCAGATTTAATTGAAAGTTCATGCTCATTTGTAACCTGTTTAACTAATGCTCAACTTAACACACCAGGACTGAAAGAATTATACATACATGATTCACATAGCTCACTACTTGAAGTTAACAGTTCGAAACTCAGTCACTATACAAATGCATATCACATTTAAACAACAAACTAAACTAGCTACAGTCCATACCCTCGCAAATTAACAGTCCATGGTAATTTAAAACAATCCTAGTTTAAGTACAGCATCCAAAACAGTAGAGATTGATCCTAATTAGACAATTACTCTTCATTAGAGTTTGAACAAACTAAAACTACATGAATACACACTATTTGTTTAATAATGAATACGTGAGCATAGATCTGAACATCAATTCATTCCAATCTAATTCGTGGTTACATCAGTTGTAAATTCGAGTGTGTACCTGGAGATTGAAGTATAATAAGAAAAGGAGAGGTCAGCAACTAGGAACAAACATCAGTATCACAGCAGCAACAAATAGGATCCAAATCAGCAGGGAAATCAGTTTCTACCCAGAAACACACTTATACAACAGCCCAGAAAATTGTAGAAAGCCAACAACAATAATAAACAACCAAAATTGACCCAATTGAACTCGATTTAATCCAGAACTGGACGCAACGGATCGCAGGATAACTCCAGCAAATTGAAATCAAGCTATAAGACCAAAAGCAAACACTGAAACTCGAAATCAAACCAAAAGTTCAATGGAATAGTACTTTTTGTTGATTTTTTTACTGCATTTTTGTTTTGTTTTTGGATTTTTATTTTAACTAAGAACTAGAAGTGGACTTGAATTTCAGATTTGAATTCTCAGATTTGAAACTTGAAGAGGGATTTTTAGGGGGGATTTTAGGATTCAAAACTTCTGTTTCAAGGCATGGGAATGCTCTTTTTATAGGCCAGACGAGGGGCAGCCCTCAAATTTCTATTTTCCTTATTAGTCCCTATTTATTTTCCATTTAGTCCCTTATTTTCTGACTTGTGTCACAAATTAGTACACTAAAACTACTTAAATTCAACTTCAGCCTCTTCTAGGTGCTTTTAGTGGCTTTTAAATTCAGTTATTAAAAGATTCCATGCTTTTGAACTACCTCAATTGCCTTTAGCTTATCCTGAAATTACTATCCTAACTCTTCAAGCTCCCTTACCTTAAGTGAACTTAACTATGGTTAATCAAATCCTAAATCCAAACTAACTATTGAACTTCAAATCCCCAATTACTGTCAACAATCAAAACAACTCATCAAATGACCATCATAAATTCAGTATAAAATCAGATTGAACCATCTTAAACAATTAAGGAATAATTAAACCTATTAATGAACCATTATTGGTAACTAAATCAAGGCGAAATAATTAACTAACTAAACTAGAATTGAACCTATCAACTTCCATTATTTTGAAGCAACATCGATCCAATCATCAAAAATCTAAACTAAAACACTGAACAGGACTAATTCTTTAGCTAATGACAAATTTAACAGTTAACAGAAATTCGAAAGACAATCCAACTAAGAACAATCTTCAATTATTAAACCTAGAAGATAAAACTAAATCCAAGTCCATTAATGACACCAAGCAAAAACAGAGAAAAAAACAAAAAGAAAAACTCTGAGGAACTCACTGGTATAAGTTTTGACCCACTCCAATAATGTTAGATGACTATTGACGATGGATTCGTCATGAGAGGAATGAGGATGCCACGAGGTATGAATTTGAGGCCGAGCGGGTGAACTAGGGCTCTGCCGAAATCTTCGATTCGATATTTGAAGATGCTGACAGTGATTTGATGAATAACAGTCGTGGATTCGAGATGAGTGGAGTGAGGAGGTCTAGGGGTGTTATTTTGGTGGGATTTGGAGACGGGCGCCGCCGTGCACGGTGGTGGCGGGGCTAGGGTTTGACTTATTCGAGGTGTTAGGGTGAGATTTGGAGGGAATCAATGGTGGATATGAAACGGGGAGGCAAAGGAGAAGGGGTGGTGAAAGTTTCAGGGTCGTTGGGCACCGGCCGCCGCCGTGAGGCGATTTCCGGCGGCGGCGTGAGGCGGAGCCGGCGGAGACAGTGAATACGAGGAAGAGAGACTGGTCTTTAGGGTTATGGACAAATTCAGACACTTTTATTAAATAACTGAGATTGAATCCTAGCCGTTGAATTAAATTAACGGATGGCCCAGATTGACTGACGACGAAACGACGTCGTTTTGGGTTAATAAAGGGCAGGCCGGGTTTGGATCTTTTGGGCCGGACTAGGGATGATTTAATTTGGGCCAGGCAACATAAACTTAAACTGGCCCAATTTGGGCAACCCTCTTCCTTTTTATTTTTGTTTTTCTCTTTTTATTTTCTTTTATTTATCTTTCTTTTCATTTTTTATTTTTATATATATTTTGATTTCATTAAAATGCAAGAAATAAAAACCAAGACCTAATTTATTCTCCAAAACTAAACTAATTAATTCCTAAAATTGATTAAGATCTATTTCGAGACAAATCCAACAATTAACGACTAAAAATTCAAAAGTGAACTATTTTTGTTATTTTCTTCATATTTTGTTCTAAAACAAATTAACCCCTAATTAATCCTAAAATATCATATTAGATCCTAAATGCGAGTGCCAAGTGTAATTCCCAAAAATATGAATTAAAATGCACAAATAAAATGCAAACAATTAACAGAAAATAACACAAAATTCACAAAATTGCAAAATAATAGAAGCAATTATTTTGTTTGAATTTTTGAAAATAATTCACTTAGGGCAAAAATCACGTGCTCACGGGAGGTAAAAATTCCAAAATTATATGTTAACATATACCCATACATCATACTCTCCCGGAGTGCTCTGTCCATAACATCTTGCCAATAACATCATTTAGGGAAACTTCACATTCGTTAGGATCACATTAAGTTATATTCAATTCAATTTGTTCCTTCAAGCAGATAAAATATCGATTAGTAAGTACAAAATAGTAAGACTTGAGATCCAAAATGTTATACAAAACTAATGAAAACAATGTTATAAAAATGCACCAAAGCTATACTTACCCCTATAGTCCTTGGCACGTCATTTACAAATGATCCATTCCTTCTTTTATGAGTTTCAATAAATATTTTTCCGCGACTAGGAGTTTTTTCAGTTTCCAAAAACTAAGAAAGAATGTATTAAAAAAGTTATTACAAAACAGTTTAATTAGAGAAATAGCAAAATTATTAAGTTAATGTGCATACCGGTGATCATTCCGCACATGCGGTACACCAGCCGCACCTGCATCTCTGCACCCGCGGAAATTACCATCGTAGGTGCGGTCTCAACTAGACTCTTCCACATCCGCTTCTGCGGGCTAAATCTGCTCCTGCGGTCTCGCTTCTGCGGGGCCTCGACCGCTCCTGCGGTCTCGCACCTGTGCCCCCAGCCAAGTCAAGCCCAATTCCACTTCTGTGACACCAAAGTTGCTTCTGCGGCTCCACACCTGCGGCCAAAACCTCGTAGATGCGGTTACACAAGAAGACAGCTGCTCAATTCTTCTTCTAACTCCAAATTCGATCCGTTAATCACCTAAAATCCACCCGAGACCTGCGGGACTTCTTCCAATCACACAAATTAGTCCCATAATATAACAAGGATCTGCTCGAGGCCTCAAATCATATCAAACAATACTAAAATCATAAATCCCACTCCATTTCAAACTTGATGAACTTTAGAACTTCGAACTTCTTCATTCAATGCCGAAACCTATAAAATCACATCCGATTGACCTCAAATTTTGCACACAAGTCATATTCAACATTACAGACCTACTCCAACTTTCGAAATCGGAATCCGATCCTGATATCAAAAAGTCAACTTCCGGTCAAACTTCTCAAAAACTTTCAAATTCTAACTTTAGCCAAATGACTACAAAATGACCTATGGACCTCCAAATCCACTTTCGATCGCGCTCCCAATACCAGAATTATCGTACGGAGCTATTCACAAACTCGGAATCCAAACGGACATCGATAGCATTGAAATGCACTTCAACCCAAGTTATGAAATTATTCCAAAATGCTAACTTCCACAATAGGTATCGAAACGCTCCCGGGTCATCCAAAATCCAAGCCGTGCATACGCCCAAGTCAAAAATCATCAAACGAACCTGCTGGAACCTTTAAATCCTGATTCTGAGATCGTTTACTCAAAAATTCAATTTTAGTAAATTCTTCCAACATAAAGCTTCCGAAATGAGAATCCTCTTTCCAAATCAACTCCGAACTTTCAGGAATTCAATTTTGACCATGTATACAAGTCATAATACCTGAAGTGAAATTGCTCATGACCTCAAATTGCCGAACGACACGCTAGAGCTTAAAACGATTGGTCGGGTCGTTACAATTAAAATATACAAAAACTATTAAATTAGATAAAAGTAACAAAGTTATAGTTATTAATTTATTTACTTAATATACATAGTGTTTAAAAGGCTCTTTTGGGGCACATTCGAGGTTAGCTGTCCCTGGACGGGGCACTATTCAAAAGGTCCTGGAGAATATGTGTGGAGCTTAGTTATGTGAGCTTACGTCCAAAAGCGTCCACCCAAACATGCATAACACTTAATTGTCAGGTTTTGCCTAATACAGTTAGACTTCTCTATAACTACATCTCTATATAATAACCATTTACTATAAAAGCCAAGTTTTTATGGAACTGATTTTTATGTTATGTTATAACATATATTTTTATAACAGCAACTCACTATAGAAACCAAAAAATAACGGAATAAACGAGGTTTTTATAGAGAGGTTTGACTGTAGTTCCTCCTTAAATCACATGTCAAATTCTCTAATTAACACTATTGATGCTCAATTCTTTAGCAAAGTTATGATTAAACTTTTATTTGAGAATAACTCAAATAACGAGCCACACAACTGCATATATACCAATTGAGAATATCGTGAGTGTGAATATCATTAGACTACGTTTTCTAAATTAGATAGTAAGAATTGTATCTTATTGTCATTGGTCTTAATGTCTTAAATTATCACGGTTTTATTGTTTTGCTCTTTGAAAGTAATTTTGTATATACATGAATGAGTAATCTTTTAAATTATAGTATTTATGAACTTTCTTGATTAATTACTTTTAGGGAAATAAAATGTATAATTTTATATATTTTTAAAGAAATGATAATTTTTTAATTGTTTGATAGTTATGACGTTATAGTTGTATCTCATAGTAACTTTAACACTATTATATTATTTATACTTGTAAAAACATAAAAGATATTTTATTTTTTATGAGTTTATTTTTTTTAATTTCTTAAACTCTAATATACTTTTTATGGTTTATTATTATAAATTAAACAATTTAAAGATAGATTGAGCTTATGCGTCGTCCCGTAGTAAAATGGCTTGCCTCACACACCCACCTTTAAAAATACTATTTGAACATAGAACACCTACTATGATGAAAATAAAGATAATCCGCATGCAAAGTATTGCAATTATTTATATTCCTTTAAAATTTAAATTATCTCAAACAAAATAAAAAATATCAAATGTTTGTGTAGATAATTACAACACTTGGATGTCTCTCCTGTAACTGTTGTTCATTGGATGTGTTCGTTACCTATGAATGCAGATATTATTTATGATTAATCTAAAGCATATTATTTTGTTTATGTTAGACCTCATCGACTCTATTTGTTTGTCACGATCCGAATTTTTCACCCTCGGGAGTCGTGATGGCGCCTAATAATAGGTGCTAGGCAAGCCAACTTAATTTACTTCTCTTAGCAAATATCGACCATTTAATAAAAATGAAGCATACTATGATAAAGCGGAAGTCTCAAATATAATTAACTGAAAGAAATGCGAAAGTTTAACAAAAATCCTCTACCCAAGACTGGTATCACAATACTCACGAACGTCTAGAGAATACTAAATACAAGGTTTGAATGAACATAAAACTGTCTGCTTCGGTACAAGATGATAACAAACTGAATAAAATAGAAGGGGACTCTGGGCCTGCGGACGTCAGCAAGGCTACCTCGAATGTCCCTGGACTGAAGTCAGCTCCCAATCAACTACTATTGTCCAAAGGCTGCTCCGGCTCCGTGATCTGTGCAAAAAGATGCACAGAGTGTAGCATCAGCACAACCGACCCTATGTGCTGGTAAGTGTCTGGCCTAACCCCGGCGAAGTAGTGATGAGGCTAGACCGGACTACCAAGCAACCTGTGCAGTCCAATATATATATATGCAATAGAAGAGAATACAAAAATTTAACAAGTCAAGAGGGAGGGGAGCATGCTATAGGGGATGCAACAATCCGGATAACAAAAGTAAACAAATAAAAGGTGAAAATTTACAACTGCAATATCAACGAGAGTAGAAATTCAACAATTTGCACGGCACCATTATTTGTTCTTTTACCCTCGTTCTCACCAAAACAATTAAATAAAGTGAACGACATCAACCTTCGTGCTTTTCCTCATGAAAACACTCATATCATGGCACAGAATGACCCTTCGTGCATTAGTAATCAAATCAGGGCACGGAATGTTCCTTCGAGCATTAATAATCAAAATATGGTACGGAATGCTCCTTCGTGCATTAGTAATCAAATCAGGGCACGGAATGTTCCTTCGTGCATTAATAATCAAAACATGGCACGGAATGTTCCTTCGTGCATTAATAATCAAAACATGGCACGGAATGTTCCTTCGTGCATTAGTAATCAAATCTGGGCAAGGAATGCTCCTTCGTGCATTAATAATCAAAACATGGCACAGAAAGTTCCTTCGTGCATTAACATATTCTCAACACAAATCGTGCACGGCATCAACCTTCGTGCTTTATCACTCTTCCTCACCCAAGCAACAATTACAACCAATGGGGTGAGGGGATAGACAAACAGTAATAGAAGTCCCGGCAAGGGAAACACGAGTAAACAGTTAAATCCCAGCAAGGGAACAACAACAATAACTTTCACATCCCGGCAAGGGAGGTAATCAATATACGAATACAGCCCGGCAAGGGAATAATCACATTTCTTTCTCTTTCTTTCATTTCTTACTCAATAATTACTTTATCATTCGAGACAATGCTCCAAAGAGTTCACTAATCATAATTCTTTCTCATACTTTTCACATAATATAGAAATCATCAATTTCACAAGGAAGAGTCACAACAAAATAGGAATAAACATAATATGCGGACTCGCGGTCATGCTAGATACCAGTGTATAGCGTCACCATGCCTATACACCGTACTCAACAATCAGCAATTAGCAAACAATACTCTAATCATATTCCCTTAAACCAAGGTTAGATAAAATACTTACCCCAACTTCCACGGCTAAATCAATCCATAACGACCGCCTTCCCTCTCGAATACGGCTGCAACTCAATCAAATCTATCAAATAACGACATTATAATATCAATAATAGCTAAACAAATCAAACTTGATGCCTAAATATAGATTCCCAACCTTTCTTCCAAAAATTCCAAAATCGCCCCCAGGCCCGCTTGGTCAAAACACGAGGTTCGAACCAATTATGTATCACTCATTCCCCCACGAGCCCGAATATACAATTTGTTTTCAAATTTAACCCCAAAACGAGGTCTAAATCGAAGGAAATTGAAAATTCCTAACTCTACCCAATTCCCGCAATTTTCACCCTAATCTATGTGATTTAAGCTTAGAATTTCAGTAATTAATGAAAGAAAATGAAGGAAATGAGTGGGGATTTACTAACCCAAGTGGTCTTGAAGAATGGGGGCTTCAATGGACTCCTAGATCTTGGGGAAGAAGAGAGTTCATGAAAATTTTTAGAACTAACCCGTCACTGTTCTATTTTTGAAGCATTAAATGACTGGGCAAAAATGCCCTATGCGTTCGCGACACAGGGGTCGCGTTCGCGAAGAAGGGGGAGCTGGCAAGCATCGCGTTCGCGAGAGGGGGATGCGAACGCGTAGGGTAAAATACTGGGGTCCAGGGAATTGGCCTATGCGAACACAATAGGGGATACACGAACGCATTGAATGAAAGGCTGGAACTACGCGAACGCGTGAAGGCCTTGCGGACGCGAAGAGGAAGTTGCTGGGCTCCTGATTTTGGCTTACACAATCATGATGGTGGTGACGCGAACGCGAAGGAGAAAAAAACTGAAGCTATGCGAACGCGAGGGTGGAGTGCGAACGCGAAGAAGGAATTCACTGTGCACCAACAGCAAATTTTTCTACAATTTTCCTAACTCCAAAACCATCCCGAACACCTCCGAAAACTCTCCCGGGCCCTCGGGGCTCCTAACCACTCACCCACACTAACTCAACCATAACCTACGAACTTAACTGTGCGATCAAATCGCCAAAATAACATAAAAACGAGGACTCAACCCTCAAAATCCTCACTTTTTCATCAAACTTCATAAACTTTCGTTTTTTAGATTTTTATGTCCGAAACACGTCAAATGACGTACGATTTCAACCAAATTTTACAGAAAGCACGTAAACCATATATAAGACTTGTATCGGGTATCTGAACCAAAATACGAGCCCGATACCACAATCTTCTAATCAAATTTCATTTCCAATTTCCTTAATATTTCAAAAAATACAATTTTTAAAAAAAATTCATTTCTCGGGCTCGGGACCTCGGATTTTGATCCCGAACATACGCCCAAGTCTCATATTTTTCTACAGACTCTCCGGGACCGTCCAGTCATGGGTCCGGGTCCGTTTACCCAAAATATTGACCAAAGTCAACTTTAATCATATTAATATCAAAATTTATCATTTTTCACACAAAATTTATATTTAAGCTTTCCGGCTATGCGCCCAGACTGCGCACACAAATCGAGGCGACTAAAATGAGGTTTTCAAGGCCTCGGAAGCACGGAATGAATGAGAAAAATAGGTGATGACCCTTTGGGTCGTCACATTCTCCACCTCTAAAACAACCATTCGTCCTCGAACGGACAAAAGAAAGAAGTACATGAGTCGGAAAAAAGATGAGGATAACGACTCAGCATATCAGACTCGGATTCCCAGGTCGATGCCTCAGGAGGCTGACCTCTCCACTGAACACGCACTGAAGGAAAACTCTTCGACCTCAACTATCGAACCTACCGGTCTAGAATAGCTATCGGCTCCTCCTCATAAGACAGATCCTTGTCCAACTGGACAGTGCTGAATTCTAACACGTGGGTTGGATCGCCGTGATACCTCCGAAGCATAGACACATGAAACACTGGATGCACGGCTGACAAGCTAGGCGGCAAGGCAAGTCTATAAGCCACCTCTCCCACACGATCGATAATCTCAGATGGACCAATGAACCTAGGGCTAAGCTTGCCCTTCTTCCCAAATCTCATCATGCCCTTCATAGGCGACACTCGGAGCAATACTCGCTCACCAACCATGAAAGCCACGTCTCGAACCTTGTGATCTGCATAATTCTTCTGCCTGGACTGAGCTGTTCGAAGCCTATCCTAAATGATCTTGACCTTATCCAAGGCCTTCTGAACTAAATCTGTACCCAATAACCGAGCCTCTCCTGACTCAAGCTATCCAACTGGAGACCGATATTGCCTACCATACAACGCCTCATATGGAGCCATCTGAATGTTGGTCTGGTAGCTGTTGTTGTAGGCGAACTCTGCTAAAGGCAAAAACTGGTCCCACGAGCCTCCAAAATCAATGACACAGGCTCGGAGCATATCCTCTAGAATCTGAATAGTCCTCTCGGGCTAACCGTCCGTCTGGGGATGAAATGCTGTACTCAACTCAACCTGGGTGCCCAACTCTCGCTGAACCGCTTTCCAGAAGTGCGAGGTAAACTGCGTACCCCGGTCCGAATACCAGCACCCCATGAAGGTAAACAATCTCTCTGATGTAGATCTCAGCTAACCTCTCGGATGAATAGGTGGCTGCAACAGGAACAAAATGCGCTGACTTGGTCAACCTATCAACAATGACCCAAACTGCATCAAACTTCTTCCGAGTCATCGGAAGTCCAATAACAAAATCTATGGTGATCCTCTCCCACTTCCACTCGGGAAGCTCAATCCTATGAAACAAACCACCAGGCCTCTGATGCTCAGACTTAACCTATTGACAGTTCAAATATCGAGCCACATATGCAACAATATCTTTCTTCATCCTGCGCCACCATTAGTACTGCCTTAGATCCTGATATATCTTCGCAGCGCCTGGGTGAATAGAATATCGAGAACTATGGGCCTCCGCTAAGATCAACTCTCGTATCCCATCGACATTGGGCACACAAACTTGCCCCTGCAATCTCAAAACACCATCGCTATCTAAGGTCACTTTCTTGGCAACTCCACGTTGCACCGTGTCTCTCAGGACACACAAATGTGGATCATCAAACTGCCGATCATGAATACGCTCCAATAATAAAGAACGAGCAATCATGCAAGCTAACACCCTGCTAGGCTCAGAAATATCCAACCTCACTAGTCGATTGGCCAAGGCCTGAACATCCAAAGCAAGCGATCTCTGGCTGACCGGAATATAAGAAAGACTACCCATGCTGGCGTACTTCCTACTCAATGCCTCGGCCACCACATTGGCTTTCCACGGGTGATACAAAATAGTAACATCATAATCTTTCAATAACTCCAACCACCTCCTCTGCCTCAAATTCAGCTCCTTTTTCTTGAACAAGTATTGAAGACTCTTGTGATCAGTGTACACCTCTCACATCACACCATATAGATAATGCCTCCAAATCTTCAAAGCATGAACAATGGCCGCCAACTCTAGATCATGAACCGGATAATTCTTCTCATGGATCTTCAACTACCTCAAAGCATAGGCAATGACTCTTCCATCCTGCATCAATATTGCACCAAGCCCAATATAGGAAGCATCACAATAGACTGTATAAGGCCCTGAACCTGTGGGCAAAACCAATACCGGCGCCGTAGTCAGAGCTGTCTTGAGCTTATGAAAGCTCGCCTCACACTCATCCGACCATCTGAACTGGGCACCCTTTTGGGTCAATCTGGTCATCGAGGCTGCAATAGATGAAAACCCCTCCACGAACCGACGGTAGTAGCCTGTTAACCCCAAGAAACTCCGAATCTGTGTAGCTGATGCTGGTCGAGGCCAGTTCTTGACTGCCTCAATCTTCTTCGGGTCCACCTGAATACCCTCTGTTGATACAACATAACCTAGGAATACAACCGAGCTCAACCAGAACTCACACTTCGAGAACTTAGCATATAACTGACTATCCTTCAGAGTCTGAAGAAACACTCTGAGGTGCTGCTCGTGCTCCTCCTGGCTGCGGGAGTATATCAGAATATCATCAATGAAAACTATCACGAACAAGTCCAAATAAGGCCTGAACACTCGGTTCATCAACTCCATAAACGCTGCTGGGGCATTGGTCAACCCAAATGACATGACTAGGAACTCGTAATGCTCGTACCGAGTATGAAATGTTGTCTTAGGGACATCAGATGCCCTAATCCTCAACTGATGGTAGCCAGATCTCAAGTCTATCTTTGAAAACACCTTGGCACCCTGGAGCTGGTCGAGCAAATCATCAATCATCGGCAGTGGATACTTGTTCTTTATCGTCACTTTGTTCAATTGCCGGCAATCGATGCACATCCTTATCGAACCATCCTTTTTCTTCACAACTAACACTGGCGCACCCTAAGGCAAAATGCTGGCTCTAATGAAACCCTTCTCAAGCAAATCCTGCAACTGATCTTTTAACTCTTTCAACTCTGGCGGGGCCATGCGATACGGCAGAATGGAAATGGGCTGAGTGCCCGGAGCCAAATCAATACAGAAATCAATATCCCTGTCGGGCGGCATACCCGACAGGTCTGAAGGGAAAACCTCAGGGAACTCCCAAACAATAGGAACGAAATCAATAGAAAGGACCTCTGCGCTGGAATCGCGAACATATGCGAGATAAGATAAACACCCTTTCTCGACCATGCGTCGAGCCTTCACATATGGAATAACTCTGTGGGCGGTATGCCCTGGGGTCCCTCTCCACTCCAAATGGGGAAAATCTGGAAAAGCCAAGGTCACGGTCTTGGCGTGACAATCCAAGATAGCATGATACGGGGACAACCAATCCATCCCTAATATAACGTCGAAATCCACCATGTCTAAGAGCAATAAATCAACACGGGTCTCAAGACCCTCAAACACTATCACCAGGAATGATGCACTCGGTCGACCACTATAGAATCACCCACCGATGTAGATACATAAACAGGAATACTCAAAGCATCACTAGGCATGACCAAGTATGGTGCAAAATAGGACGACACATACGAAAACGTGGACCCAGGGTCAAATAGCACTGAAGCATCCCTATCACAGACCAGAATAGTACCTGTAATAACTGCATCTGAAGACTCAGCCTCTGGCCTGGCTGGAAGAGCATAACACCGAGGCTGGGCCCCACCTCCCTGAACCACATCTCTGGAACGGTCGGCTGCTGGCTTGCCTCTACCTCTGGCAGTCCGAGCTCTACCTCTATGATCCCTACCTCCACCTCTATCACCTCTACCCCCGCCTTTAGCTGGCTGGGCAGCCTGTGGATCACCTGGTACCTGAATCATGGGGCGAGGACCCTGCTACTGGGAACTACCCAAAGCTCGAGGGAAAAATATGACAATGTGACTCGGGTCACCACAACCATAACAAGCCCTTGGCTGCTGAGACTGCTGACCCTATTGACCTGAATGTCCTCCACGGAAACTCTGAAGTAGCGGTGCACTGATGAGCTGGTGGTGTACTGAAAGACTGCTGATCAGAATAATGCGGCTGAGAACCACTACCGCCTAAAGTACCATGAGAGACTTGAAGAGCTGACTGAAAGGGCCTCGGAGGATGGCCTCTACCATAAGAATCTCTACCTCCAGACGTGGTACCACTGAAACTACCTGTATGACGGGGCCTCTTATCTGACCCATGACCACCTCACCGTGTAAGAGCCATCTCAACTCTACGGGCCGCATTGGCTGCCTCCTGAAAAGAAATCTCACTCCCGGCTCCCATAGCCATCTGGAGACGGATCGGCTGAATCAGTCCATCAATAAACCTCCGCACCCTCTCTCTTGGTGGGGAGTATAACAATAGCATGGCGTGCTAGATCAATAAACCGGGTCTCATACTGAGTGATTGTCATAGAGCCCTGCTGGAGGCGCTCGAACTGCCTGTAAAGAGCCTCTCACTAAGTAACTGGGAGAAACTTCTCCAAAAACAACTCTGCAACCTGGTCCCTTGTCGGAGATGGCGACCCTGCTGGCCTGGCTAAACAATAGTCCCTCCACCAAGTCTTGGTGGATCCAGATAGACGAAAGGTGGTGAAGTCGACCCCATTGGTCTCCACAATACCCATAGTCCGAAGAACCTCATGGAAGCTATATAAGAAATCCTGGGGGTCCTCTAAATAAGCACCACTGAATGTGGTGGTGAAGAGCTTGGTAAACCTATCCAGCCTCCACAAAGCATTTGCGGACATAGCCGCTCCATCGCCAATCTGAGTCACAATACCCGGCTGAACTGCCACAGCTGGTTGAACCACTGAAACCTGAGCCTGGGGAGCTACCTGCTCCGGAGTACGTGTAGCAAGAGTCTAAACTCCTCCTCCAGCCTGAGAAGTGGCTGGTGCTACTGGAAGCAAACCTACTCGAGAGACGCTCTCCATAAAGCCTACAAACCTGACCAAAGCGTCCAGAAGAACTAGGGTGGCATGAACCCCTCTGGGACCTGAGTTGGGCCCACCGGAGCTGGTGGGGCTGGAACCTCCTCGTCATAATCAACATGAGGCTCCACCTCTAGGGCTACTGCTTGGGGCTGAGCTCTGTCCCGGCCTCGGCCTTGGCCTCGCCCTCTGCCACTTATAGGAGCTGCTGCTGGGGGCTCGGGCTGCTGCATAATAGAAGAGTAAGCACGTGTTCTCGCCATCTGTGAAAGAACAGAGTAGAAAGACAATCAGTATTGAGAAACAGAATCGCGCAACAAGAAAGAACAAAAGTGAAATTTTTCCTAACTCTATAGCCTCTGGGGGATAAATACAGATGTCTCTGTACCGATCCCTTAGACTCTACTAAGTTTGTCCGTGAGTCGTCATACCTATGTAACCTAGTGCTCTGATACCAACTTGTCACGACCCGGATTTCCCACCCTCAGGAGTCATGATGGCGCCTAATAATAGGAGCTAGGCAAGCCAACTTAATTTACTTCTTTTTGCAAATATCGACCATTCAATAAAAATCTTACTATGATAAAGTGGAAGTCTCAAATATAATTAACTGAAAGAAATACGAAAGTTTAACAAAAATCCTCTACCCAAGACTGGTGTCACAATACTAACGAACGTCTAAGAATACTAATTACAAGGTTTGAATGAACATAAAACTGTCTGCTTCGGTACAAGATGATAACAAACTGAATAAAATAGAAAGGGACTCCGGGCCTGCGGACATCAGCAAGGCTACCTCGAATGTCCCTAGACTAAAGTCAGCTCTCAATCAACTACTGTTGTCCAAAGGCTGCTCCGGCTCCGTGATCTGTGCAAAAAGATGCACAGAGTGTAGCATCAGCACAACCGACCCCATGTGCTGGTAAGTGTCTGGCCTAACCCCGGCGAAGTAGTGATGAGGCTAGACCGGACTACTAAACAACCTGTTCAGTCCAAAATATATATATATATATATATATATATATATATATATATATATATATATATATATATATATATATATATATATGCAATAGAAGAGAATATAGAAATTTAACAAGTCAAGAGGGAGGGGAGCATGCTATAGGGAATGCAACAATCCGGATAACAAAAGTCAATAAATAAAATGTGAAAATGTACAACTGCAATATCAACGAGAGTAGAAATTCAACAATTTGCATGGCACCATCCTTTGTGCTTTTACCCTCGTTCTCACCAAAACAATCAAATAAAGTGCACGGCATCAACCTTCATGCTTTTCCTCACGAAAACACTCATATCATGGCACGGAATGACCCTTCGTGCATTTGTAATCAAATCAGGGCACAGAATGTTCCTTCGTGTATTAATAATCAAAACATGGCACGGAATGCTCCTTCGTGCATTAGTAATCAAATCAGGGCACAGAATGTTCCTTCGTGCATTAATAATCAAAACATGGCACGGAATGTTCCTTCGTGCATTAATAATCAAAACATGGCACGGAATGTTCCTTCGTGCATTATTAATCAAATCAGGGCACGGAATGTTCCTTCATGCATTAATAATCAAATCATGGCACGGAATGTTCCTTCGTGCATTAACATATTCTCAACACAAATCGTGCACGACATCAACCTCCGTTCTTTATCACTCTTCCTCACCCAAGCAACAATTACAACCAATGGGGCGAGGGGATAGACAAACAGTAATAGATGTCCTGGCAAAGGAAACACGAGTAAACAGTTAAATCCCGGCAAGGGAACAACAACAATAACTTTCACATCCCGGCAAGGGAGGTAATCAATATACGAATATAGCCCGGCAAGGGAATAATTACATTTCTTTCTCTTTCTTTCATTTCTTACTCAATAATTACTTTATCATTCGAGACAACGCTCCAAAGAGTTCACTAATCATAATTCTTTCTCCTACTTTTCACATTATATAGAAATCATCAATTTCACAAGGAAGAGTCACAACAAAATAGGAATAAACACAATATGCGGACTCACGGTCATGCTAGACACCAGTGTATAGATACTCGTCACCATGCCTATACACTATACTCGACAATTAGCAATTAGCAAACAATACTCTAATCCTATTCTCTCAAGCCAATGTTAGATCAAACACTTACCTCAACTTCCACGGCTAAACCAATCCACAACGACCGCCTTCCCTCTCGAATTCGGCTCCAACTCAATCAAATCTATGAAATAACAACTTTATAATATCAATAATATCTAAACAAATCAAACTTGATGCCTAAATATAGATTCCCAACCTTTCTTCCAAAAATTCCAAAATTGCCCCCGGGCCTGCTTGGTCAAAACACGAGGTTCGAACCAATTACATATCACCCATTCCCCCACGAGCCCGAATAGACAATTTTTTTTCAAATTTGACCCCAAAACGAGGTCTAAATCGAAGGAAATTGAAAAGCCCTAACTCTACCCAATTCTCCCAATTTCCACCCTAATCTATGTGATTTAAGCTTAGAATTTCAGTAATTAATGAAAGAAAATGAAGGAAATGAGTGGGGATTAACTAACCCAAGTGGTCTTGAAGAATGGGGGCTTCAATGGACTCCTAGAGCTTGGGGAAGAAGAGAGCTCGTGAAATTTTTTGGAACTAACCCGTCACTGTTCTGTTTTTGAAGCATTAAATGACCGGGCAAAAATGCCCTATGCGTTCGCGACACTGGGGTCGCGTTCGTGAAGAAGGGGGAGCTAGCAAGCATCACGTTCGCGAGAGGGGGATGTGAACGAGTAGGGTAAAATACTGGGGTCCAGGGAATTGGCCTATGCGAACGCGATAGGGGATATGCGAACACATTGAATGAAAGGCTGGAACTACGCGAACGCGTGAAGGCCTTGCGGACACAAAGAGGAAGTTGTTGGGCTCCTCATTTTGGCTTACGCAATCGCGATGGTGGTGACGCGAATGCAAAGGAGAAAAACACTGAAGCTATGCGAACGCGAGGGTGGAGTGCAAACACGAAGAAGGAATTCACTGTGCACCAACAGCAGATTTTTCTGCAATTTTCCTAACTCCAAAATCATCCCGGACACCTCCGAAAACACTCCCGGGCCCTCGGGGCTCCTAACCACTCACCTACACTAACTCAACCATAACCTACGAACTTAACCGTGCGATCAAATCGCCAAAATAACATCAAAAATGAGGACTCAAATCTCAAAATCCTCACTTTTTCATCAGACTTCATAAACTTTCATTTTTTAGATTTTTAGGTCCGAAACATGTCAAATGATGTCCGATTTCAATCAAATTTTGCAGAAAGCACTTAAACCATATATAAGACTTGTGACGGGCATCAGAACCAAAATACGAGCCCAATACCACAGTCTTCTAATCAAATTTCATTTCCAATTTCCTTAATAATTTCAGAAAAATAATTTTTTTTAAAATTCATTTCTCAAGCTCGGGACCTCGAATTTTGATTTCGGGCATACGCCCAAGTCCCATATTTTCCTACGGACCCTCCAGGACCGTTCAGTCACGGGTCCGGGTTCGTTTACCCAAAATATTGACCAAAGTCAACTTTAATCATATTAATATCAAAATTTATTATTTTTCATACAGAATTCATATTTAAACTTTCCGGCTACGCGCCCAGACTGTGCAACACATTGAGGCAACTAAAATGAGGTTTTTAAGGCCTCGGAAGCATGGAATGAATCAGAAAAATAGGTGATGACCCTTTGGATCGTCACATTGTTCAGTGAGACTCACTGAGTACCTAATGCATTCAATTCTCTATATTGTTGTCTTCTTCTGTGGAGAAAAGTATCACTTGTGACAGTTAGACCAAATTGAATCAACGATCATTTCTTGCTTTTGTTGAGCCCCACTTCAACTATGTGATGGCTCCTTTTGAATTATTCTTTTGTTACCCAATATTGTGGTCCAACGTCAGTTAAATTTTATTTTTTGCACCTAAAGATTCACGATACTCACGTGGTTAGAAACTATATTTAGTATTTATGGGTAGACATTTCGTATAAATCTATAAATAAGAAACCTATGAGGAAGAAATGAAATAGAAGTCGTTATTATTTTTTGTTAAAGATAGAGAGATGAATTAAAGAAATGCACAAAGACAATCAAAGAAAAACTAGCGAGTAAGACGTAGAGAAATAATGAAAAACCTTTCTTTTGTAGTTGAAGAAAGTGAGGAGAAAAAGATTACAAACTAAAAGGTATATATATTGACGTATATTGTATTAATTCGCAAACTTTTAACTAAAATATGTAATTTGATTTAATTTTAAAGAAAAAAGGTGGAAAAAATAACTAAAAATTTTCATGAGTTAATAATCGTTAACTTGTATCGAACAATTTCTCAAACGCCTGGAATTGATATATTTGTGGAGGTTATCAAAAACCTTCACAAAGAAACCGCCATAATAAGAAAAAATTTGAGGAGGTGGGAACAAACGCCACGAATTATATATATAGAGGGGGTCTTTTACAACCCCCGCACTTAAACTGCCACAATAAGAAGTATTTTGTGGGGGTTGGCTCAAACGCCACAAAACAAACGTATAGTGGGAGTTTTTTATAACCCCCATAAATAAACCGCCACAATTTACCAAATTTTTTGTAGTGATGTTTAGCCAAAATGTTATACTTTTAGTACATTACTCGCTCTATATTTTGTTGATTTATTGATAATTGTGCGACATTTGAGTTAAATTGTATTGTTTTATATAGGAACATCGGAAGAAATAGTCGAATAAAAGTTGCACAAAAAGAGGACAAAAATGCAAGAAAAGAGCTTAAAAGCATCAAATACCCAAACCGTGCTATAGGCCAAGTAAAGTCAGCTCTATAGCCTGCTCTATCGCGCTACAGACCAGGCTTCGCGAGGTCTATAGCCAGCTTGACTGTGCTATAGGCCAGGCGTCACGAGGTCTATAGCCAGGTTGACCGCGCTATAAGCCTGGCCTCGCGAGGTCTATAGCCCGGTAATTAAAAGTCGTGGGTTAAAAGACTCTGACCTGGATTTGGACTCAAGGACTTCAACCGTAGCCTATAAATACTCCCTAAACATGTCTGAACCAAGGAGAGACGTTTTTAGAGCAGATTCAACCTAAAGAGGACGTTTTTGGAGAGGGGATTCAATCCAAGGAGGCAAGAACATGCCAGGAGTAAATCAGAGAATTCTTCTACGAGTCACTTCCTTCTTCCTATTTTCATTATTGGTTATGAATTCTAGTATTTAGTTTTGCAAACTATTATGAATATCTAAATTTTTTATCTAGAGTTTTGATAGAACCTTTTGTAGGATAAATTAGGATTTCTCTGCTTATTCAACTACGTATTTATTTTTGTTGATTGAATGGTCATCAATTAACTGTGCCTATTTAATGTGTATATTGAGAGAGAGAGAGGGAGAGAGTACGCATTTAGGTGGTTGTTGAACAACATCACTCTTAACGTATGTGAGAGATTAATACGGAGGGTTTAAAGTTGGGTTAGAGATAAAGAAACCTTGGTGCAATCGTAGTGAGCGGTGAATTAGTGCCAACTAGCGTAGTTCGAGAGAATACATCTAGTAAATTAAGGTAGTTGCTCGAGAGAGAGCTACGACACCCAAAGTACTTACGATCGGTATTGAATACTTAGAGAAAATTATAGAAGATGTAGTGGGAAAGATTCCGACAATTAGAGAAATCATAACTCTAGACCTCCTTAATATTTTATCCAACCCTTAATATCTTTAGTTGTTATTCTACTACTTTAATTTGTAAGTTGATTTGATATAAGAATCTTAATATTTATAACTTATAAATTTTTTTATCTTGTCTTCTTAGGAATTGTTGTAGCTAAACCTTAGTTCTCTGTGGGATTCGACTCTGGACTCTTAGACCGGATTATATTTGTAGTGATCACTTAGTCCTTTTTTATAAGGCATAGTTGGGCGTGATCAAATTTTGACACCATTGCCGTGAGCTAATGGTGTATCTGTAGGTACATATTACTAGGTTTCAAGTTTGAACTTGTATTTTTATTTTTTTGTATTCAAATTTTTTTATTTTTGTTTTACTTGTTGATTTTAGAAACATGACATCTTGGAATTATGAGAGTTTCGATGTTGGTAATTCTTCTTTTGACCCTCATTATGCATGTTGTGGAGGAAACAACCCATGGAAATATTATCAAAATATTCACGAGAGCAAGTTTTGTGCATCAACTCAATCTTATGTGTGGAATATGTGTGATATGTGTGGTGGTCAAGATGGTCACTTTCATGGTTGTGCTTATATGTCTTATCCTCCTCCAACCCCTTACTATGATGGTTCTACTTTTTCTAGTGAAGTTAATAGGAACAAAGAACCCAGAGAAATTGACCTGAAGGAGATCAAAGATATGCTAAAGTGTTTCATGAAACAAAGTAATGACACACAATTGCAAATACAAAGGCTATGTGATACTATCTAAAGGCAAGAAGCAAATATTCATAACCCGGAGGCACAAATGAGTCAATTAGTTGAAGAATTTAATGCTCAACAAGCGGATATTGTGGATAGTAGCCGAAAAACATGTATTAGATACAGAAATCGAGGTACCAATAGAGGGTTCCATAGTAGAACACAACCAATCAATCAAATTAGAATTTGATAATGTCGATGTTGCAAAAGAGGTACTAGAGTCAACCAAGGACATTGATGATACATATTTAGTTGACTCTAATGTCATTGGTGTTGAGGATGTTGACAATCACAATATTCATGTAGTTGAGCACATTGGTCCACACTCGAAGTATTTTTCCACATTGTGTTTGAACAATGATATAGAAATAGAGTTATCCGAGCCAATTGAGGAGTCAAGGAATGAGGAACAAGTCTGAAATTATTCTTGCAAGAAAGTCGGGATGACACACCGCATATAAAAGCCAAGAAGTGCAAAATACTGTATTATTTTCTTGGGCCAGTTAGATTCATTCCACCACCCCAAGAGCATAATCATAAGCTCGAAGCAAAACTTGGGGCTCACTTCATAAGCTCGAGGTGGAGGCAAAAAGTGATTCGTGTCGTGCTGCGACGTTAAATCATGCGCTTGTTGGGAGGAAACCCAACTTTACTGCTTTTTTTAATTGTATTATTTTTGTAGTGTCATTTTTTAATTATCTAGGAGCATGGGAAAAAAGCTATTGGAATGATGCAACAGGAAACTAGATGGTTAGAACTAAGTGTGAGGTACCCGCACGAAGGACCAAGCCTGGGTGAAGTCTGAGTACCCTATGAGCTGCTAGTGCTTCTGCTTTTGGCTTACCAGGGAGTTTCTTTAACTCTCTTATTAGTTATGGTGTGCATTGGGGACAATGCACAATTTTACGTGCGGGGTGAGAAAATTATCTGGGTGACTTTCTATGTTATTTTATTTGTGTTAGTTTAATTGAATACTGCTTTTTTTAGAAAAAGTGGGGAAAGGTTGGATTTTTCTTGACAATGGATTTCCTAGACAGTTTTTTTAGGGATTAAAAACTAAAAAAAAATGTCTTTTTATTATTTTAGGTAGTAATAATACCCAGTAGTTTTTCTTTGTGCCTCGATTCTTTTCCATGGGATTTAGTTTGAACCAGGTCATAATGTTATTTTTATTTTTAAAATAGAATAGGATTTATGGAATAAAAGAAGGAAGATGAAATATCTAGGTGCTTTTTGACGTGTTTGATAGCAGCATATTTAGGCTCTAGCATGGGTATTACCTTCCCTATAGTTTGAAGTTGTGTATGATGCCTTGTTGAGTTATATAGCATGTCCATTGATGCCTAATGTCTCATTTTCTTGGCTTGTGTCACTTTGTGCTTAATGCTTTATATTTTGTGGCTCCGTGAATACTTGTAATTATTTGAGAATTGGAATGGAACCATCCTAAGTGAGTCATGTGCCATGTATGGTGAGAAATTGTATCGTCCATGTCGTTGCATTAGGTCTAGAACTTGCCCGGCATGTGAGTTGAAGTACAATTTTAAGTTTTGCTCGGTTTGAAAAATGATCTTAGGCTTTCTTTGATTCGTTTGAGCTTAGTACTTACCACAATAAAAATTATCCCAAGTCAACTCTTTTGATCCTATAAACTTTTATTTGGCAACCATATTATAAGCCTATACCCCTTTATTCTTAATTTTTATCGTTTTTATCCTTTTACTTCTTAAAGAACATTAGTTGTAAATGAGCGCTAGAATAAGTAAGGAGGGAACTTGGGTGGATTTTGAGTGGAACCAACGAAAAGGTGCACGTGTTTTGCAAAAGAATACACTACTAGCGGGAGTCGCAAAGGAGAGCAAAATTGCAAAATAAAAAATATATGTAGAAAAATAAATTGATGTATTATCCTTGCTAGTATGTGTGAAGTAAAGTAGTGCTTAAAGAAAAAAAGGAAAAGCTCTTGGGATGATATTGTTTGTGAAATTGAAGTTGGATTGAGGAATTTGCGCTTAAAGTTAATTATGTGATGTTTTAAAGTACTTAGAAGGGTTAACCACTATTCCAAAAATATATCCTACTCATCCTGTAACCCACATTACAACCATAAAAAAGTCCTAATTGGTTTTAGATCCAGCAAGTCTACATTGGTGGAATTTTACATAATGGGCAAGCCTATGATACTTTGTGCATGCATGTGACGTCTTTGTGAGAGTGAAGAATTTCTTTGAAATATGTGAGTCTTTAAAATATATTTGGGCATTTGATTCGAATGTGTAGATTCAACTTACTCTCCTCTTCTTGCAGTGAGGGCACTTGGTTTTGCAAGGGATATGTGACATTATTAGATGTCTCTATGATGTTAAGTGTTCAAGCCACGAATGCATTATGATATTGAGTCAGTTTGTGAGGCTAGGATAGTTATAAGCATGTTCTCTTGATGTTAAATAAATTTTGAAGTATGACATTAAGTAATGGTAAGTTTGTATTGAAGGAATATGCTAAAGTTTAATTGATGCTATCAACCATAGTCATAGATATGGTATGCTTCGGATGTGCTAAAAGAAAATAAAGTGCTCAAGGTTAGTGTAGGCATATGAATTTTATAAAATTAAATCTATAAAATAATTTGGATTATATTTTAAGATTTTACATATAGTAGTCCAAATAAATATTTTGGGCTAATATAATTGGATTAGTTATATAAGTCCAATATTATTGGGCTAGTCTATTTAATTGGCTACAAATAATGAGCCCACCTCATTAGGCCTAATATATCATCTTCTTAGAGGCCCAGTTTGGTGTCACATGTCAAATGATGAGGCACGACAAGTCAAATAAAAAAGCCAATACGATCATGCCACATGTCAAAATGACAAGGAATGCCAAGTCAAATTAAAAGGGCAATAAAATCGCGCCACGTGTATAAGTGACATGTTCTAGCCAATCAAATACGGCATTGTCACGATTCAATCTGATTGGTCGGAAAGAATTTGTTATCATCATAACTCTTCCCTTCTACAACTATATGTAGGGGTCTTCAAAACTCAAAAAAAACACTAGAAATTATAACAAGAAGCAAGAGAGAGCTCGTGGATCAAACGCCGTAAATTTCTCTACAAGTTTCAATCTTCAAGAAATCAAGTTCAAGCTCAAGAACGAAGAACAAATTTAGTTCAAGATCAAGAACGAAGAACAAATCAAATTCAAGATCAAGCTCGAAGGCCCTTGAATTTATTTAATATTGAAAAGAAGAATTAGAGGATTCATAGAGATTGTACACTCAAATATTCGAAATTAAATACTACCATTGTTGCAATATTTTTGGTCTTAATTTTATTTTCACAACACAAATTTCTTGTCTACAAATTCTGGCAATTAGTAACCTTGGTGGAAGTTGAAATGAAGTTGATTTTCTTTGAAGCCATTTCGATGTTCTTGAACTTTTGCCTAGGTCGCCTCTTTTGGGGTTTTCAACCTAGCGGACCCTTTCTTTTTTCTTTATATGTCCTAACTTTTGGACTAGTTCTGCCCTTCATCTCTTCCTCCTGCAAATCAAAACTACAAGCTTCAAAAATTTCCGTTGTGATCGAGTACTTCAAGTCTCGTCTTTAAGTTTTGCCAAGCCACCACTTCGACAAACCTTGAAGTAGGGGACATTGTAGACATCGAAATTTTAATGGATAAAGCTAAATCCTAAATTCAAGATACTACAAGACCTATTGAAATTCTAGGAGTTTGTCAGTGTTTCTTGGAGGCTACTCTACCAAAACCCTGCATTGGAGGCTACTCTATGCTAACCCTAGGTCATTCCTATAAAAAGGGTTACGTATTCTCTTAAAAAGACATCTCAAAAAATGGAGATCATTCAAAAAATCCCATAAACCCCTGGGATATTCACAAAGAGATCAAGATGTGGCCAGATAAACATAATTTCTTGGAGATCAAATACATCTCATGAAGGTTTGTATCATCCTACATTTGAGAAACACATTGTTCTAGCCCTCGAATCACAAAGATAATCAGGAGAGAATAATCAAGGGAGAAACACAATTGCACCCACAATTATTTATCAATAAAATTATATTTTTTCATATTTATATTGTGATTGTATTTAATTTTGTACTCTAAGAAAATTTGTTGCAAACAAATTGGCACGCCCAGTGGGACAATCTCTACCTCTTATCTCAACTTTTCAATCACCAAAGTTCAAGAACATCAAAATGGCTTCAAAGAAAATCAACTCTAGATCAACATCTACCAAGGCTGCTAACTCCAGGTTCTATGCTGATGTGGAAAGCATCCTTGATGTTACCTTCGGAAGTTTCGGACCAGTTAGGAGGAGCAAAGTAAGCACTTTAGGACAACAAACACTTCAAGTGCCGTCCGCATCAACCCCTGTTGCCGGATCTTCATACTCAAAAAGAACAAGATCCTTTATAAGCACGACCCAAAAAGGAAACAATGTCACCGAAAGGATCGAAAAGGTTCTTGCTCAACTTAGTTTATCTAAGTCCAAGAAAGCTTTCATGCAATCCGATGATGGTGATTTGAGTGTTAGATCTCCTCTAGTCTCCATTAATGCGACCTCTAAGCTCTATCCCAGCAATGATCTATATTATTGTTCATCCTCTACGGTGATCATACAAGCAATGGTTATTGAAGCTTCTACTATAGAAGAACAACTTGCAAATTCGACGAAAGCAGTTGAAAGCCTATCAAAGCGCGTGCAAGATCAAGATGCTAAACGTTCCAAGTTAACAAATACATTGGATAGCATAGTAGAGGGAGAATTCACTCAAACACCTTTAAATTTTCAAACATCATAAGAGAAAGAAGTCTCCTCCGTAAAGCAAGCAACAACCATAGAGATTCAAGTCTCTACTGAAGGTTTGACTCCCGTTGAGAAATTAAAGGAATTCATCATGGAGGCTATCAAATATAAGCCTTAGTCATCCAAATTATCTCTCACATATGCAAAGTTGTACACGCAAAGAATCGATAACTTGAAGATGCATGTTGGTTATCAACCTCCTAAGTTGCAACAATTCGACGGCAAGGGAAATTAGAGACAATATGTAGCACACTTTGTTGAAACTTGCAACAATGCTGGAATATATGGCGATTATCTTGTTAAATAGTTTGTGCGATCGCTCAAAGGTAATGTATTCGCTTGGTACACAAATCTCGAATCTGGTTCCATCGATAGTTGGGAGCAGTTGGAGCAAGAGTTTATAAATTATTTCTATAGCATATGACGCATCGTAAGCATGATCATACTTACAAACTCTCATAAACAAAAGAATGAGCCGGTTATTGACTTCATCAGTCGGTGGAGAAGCTTAAGCCTCAACTGTAAAGATCGCCTTAGCGAAACTTCTGCCAGCGAAATGTGCATTCAAGGCATGCATTGGGGTCTTTGTTATATCTTACAAGGAATAAAGCCCGAAACATTTGAAGAACTAGCAACTCGTGCCCATGATATGGAACTAAGTATGGCCACAAGTGGAGACCAAGGGCAACCTATCTTTGATCCTACGATGAAGAGAAAGAAGAACAAGAAGGCGGGGATGGAGGCAATAAACTGAAGAGTCTGTTCATGTCATTATGCTTCTCAACGAACTAGCCTAAATTGAAGGTTATAATGCTCCTCAATGCACGACCCTAAGCTGCAGGTTATAATTCTCCTCAACGCACGACCCTAAACTGCAAGTTATAATGCTCCTCAATGCACAAGCATAAACTGCAAATTATAATGCTTCTTGGCACAACAGCTTATATTGTATGTCACGAAGCCCCCCAAATTTGGACTAAATCTTTAAGATGTAAAGCTCTTCAAATTCGAGCAAACACTCAATTCGAAAGCTCTTCAAAGTCGAGCAAAGACTTGAAGTCGCAAATCTTTTTAAATTTGAGACAAACTTCAAGACGTAAATCTCTCCAAATCCAAGCAAAGTCTTCATGTTGTAAAGCTCTTCAAATTTGAGAAAATTCTTCAAATCGCAAAGCTCTTCAAATTCGAGCAAAGTCTTCAAATCACAAAGCTCTTCAAATTCGCGCAAAGTCTTCAAATCGCAAAGCTCTTCAAATTCGAGAAAAAACTCAAGTCGAAAGCTCTTCAAAGTCGAGCAAAGATTACAAGTTGTAAAGATATTCAAATTCGAGACAAAATTCAAGTTGCAAACCTCTTCAAATTTGAGCTAAATCTTCAAGTAATAAGCTCTTCAAATTTGAGCTAAATCTTCATGTTGCAAAGCTCCTCAAAATACGAGCTTAAATTGCAAATCACTTTGCTCCTTGACTCATGAGCCTAAAATGCAAGTTATAATGCTCTTTGACGCATGAGCCTAAACTACATGTTGTTGCACTCCTGGCCCGCATGAGTCTAAACTGTGTACGACCCCAAAAGAGAGAGAGAGAGTCCGCTAGGTTGAAAACCTTGAAAGAGGAGGCCAAGGAAAAAGTTAGGACATAAAAAAAAAATTTAAAAAATCACCCAGTCTAAACTACGGTGTGACTTGATCCTCTTCATCGAGGTACGTAGGTAGCTTAGAGTTTCATTCTAAGTTCACTCGCATAAGTTCAAAAGATATATATTGCCCCAATTTTTATCCAAGTGAAGTGTGAAGGAATGTAAAATCAAGCTGAAATACCATCCTCCTATTGAACTTTGATCTCATTTGATTTAAAGTGGGCAAGCTTCCATAGTAAATTGGTGTCTTCAATGGAATGATTATAGTCTTTTAGGAGGCTACCAAGTATTTGCAATGAAGCCTGGAGATTCATTATACCTTCAAGTTTACCAAACCTTCAAATATTTGGTCTTCTAGTTGAAGTCTGCAAATCCGCCAGTCTTTAAGTTGAAGTATTCAAGCCCTCCAAGTCCATCGGTCTTCAAGTTGAAGTCCTTAAGTTCACGAGAATTCAAGTTAAGTTTTTTAAGCCCTCCAAGTCTTTAATCTAAAGTCTTCAAGTCTGTAAACTCTTCAAGTTGAAGTTTAAAGTGCATCGCTCTTCAGTTGACGCGTCAAAGTCCGCCAAATCTTCAATCCCGTCAAATCATCAAGTTTTTCGGTCTTCAAGTTGTTGTCTACAAATCCGCCATCTTTAAGTTGAGGCTTTCTAATTTTTCAATCTTAGGGCGGATATATTAGTCCCTTTGCACCTTAAGTTGGTCTCTTCGCGGCTTTTTCCTTAAAAGGAACTATAATTTTTTCAATCCTAAGGTGGGCGTTGAAGTCCCTTTGCACCTTAAGTTGACATCTCCGTAGGTTTGTCCTTAAAAGGAACTTTAATTTTCCAATCTTAAGGTGGACGTTTAAGTCCCTTTGCACCTTAAGTTGTTCTCTTCATGGATTTGATCCTTCTATATGTTGATATGGATTTGTCCATTTATATAGTGATGTGGATTTGTCTGTTTGTATATTGATGTGGATTTCTCCGTCTGTATATTGGTGTAGATTTGTCCGTCTAAATGGTGATGGAGATTTGTCCGTCTATATGTTGGCATAGATTTGTCCGTCTATATGTTGCCAGGAATTTATCCTCTTATATGTTGTTGTGGATTTGATCATCTATATGCTATCATGAATTTCTCCTTCTCGATTAGCCTAAAAAAAAAAGATAACAAAGGAAGAAAAGCACAAGAAAGAAAAAAAAATTACCTTCGCGCCAATCCTTCCAAGTCGTTAAAAGTAGACTCAAAATGATTTGCAAACGCTAAAAGTGAAACTAACAGAATAAAGAATATTGTATGTATAGAAGTCATAAGACAGTTCTTTAAGGACTAAGAGCGATGTGGGACAGCCGTAATCAAATTCCAAAAAGGATTCATATTGTAAGAATCATTCGCCTAAAAGGACTCTAACTGTTGAGGTGGTGACAATTTATTCTAATTGGAATAAGAGTGTAAGACTGAAGGGACCAAAGTATGAGTCATGCACGCATGCTATAAGGTTAACCGAGCTCTACTATTAGAAAAAAATGAATAACTTTTGTTCTGTCGTGTTACGATCATTTAAGTAACTATACCCTTCCATCCTAACTCCACGTAACTGCAAGATTATTCTACGTGGTATTTGGGGTGAATTGGATCATGGGTTGACTGGTAAGAAAGCAAGGAAAATATTCCAATTGGCTTTATTAATTTGCTCTAGATTGATCAAATATCAACTGGATTCATACATGCAAGAACAATTCAGAAATGAAGCTTTGATTTCATAGAGAAGAAGAAGAGAGAAGAATGAGCTGAAGCTCTGTTTTTTGTTAGCTACAGTAATAACCGACTTAGTCCTTTTATAGACTAAGTTAGTTATTATTCTTACTAATACCCCTAAGTCTTAGTATTTGTACTTTAGTCTTAATGACTAATTAATCACTAACTTGTTAATTTCACACTCCCCTCAAACTGGAGAGTGAAAAATATTGAACAATCCTAGCTTGAATATTAGGACTCTGTGTTGTTCAGCTCCTAATCTGAAATGAACTACTTGGATGAAACGATAAAGTTTCTTTCTTGTCCATCCTAAGCACAGATGGAAATCATTGATGATATATTGCTTTGGGGATCTCATCTTAATCTAAGCGGGCCAAGTTCATACAATTTGGTGTTTCATGGGACGAATTTTCATGTCATATACTATCGTTCAACATATGGACTTCAAGCCTTGTTTTTGAAATATAATGAGTTTATATTCTAACAAGTCTTGAAGTAGGGGCATTTGTAGGCATATAAATTTTATTAAAATTAAATCCATAAAATAATTTGAATTATATTTTAAGATTTTAAATATATTAGTCCAAATAAATATTTTAGGCTAATATAATTGAATTAATTATATAAGTCCAATATTATTGGGCTAGTCTATTTAATTGGCTACAAATGATGAGCCCATCTCATTAGGCCAATATATCATCTTCCTAGAGGCCTAGTTTGGTGCCACATGTCAAATGATGTGGCACGACAAGTCAAATGAAAAAGCCAATATGATCCTGTCACATGTTAAAATGACAAGGCATGCCAAGTCAAATTAAAAGGCCAATGAAATCGTGCCACATGTACAAGTGACATGTTCTGGCAAATCAAATACGGCCTTGTCACGCTTCAATCTGATTGGTTGGAAATAGTTTGTTCTCGTCATAACTCTTCCTTTCCACTACTATAAATAGGAGTTTTCATAACTCAGAAAAGATGCCAGAAGTTATAACAAGAAGCAAGAGAGAGCTCGTGGATCAAACGCCATAAATTTCTCTACAAATTTCAATCTTCAAAAAATCAAGTTCAAGCTCAAGAACAAAGAACAAATTTAGTTCAAGACCAGAAATCGTTTCGATATACTAGTATCGTGTCGGAATGAGTGCGACACCTAACTACCATGTTAGAGTAACTTACTAGTGATGCGAGGGGAACTGAATCAAGCAGTAGATGGCTGCAAGCAGCAGAAAATGAGGAACGAAGTAGTTCAATAGTGCAAGAAAAAAGGAGCATTTTCATCTATACCCGCTTTTTATGTCACGTTTTAACTTGTGCCCGCTTTGCATAAAAATTACAAGCGTACCCGCTTTTTCGCGTAACTTCAGCATGCGGGGCTGAAGTAGTAAAAGCAATCACGCAAAACTTCAGTATTTTAGTAGATGGGCCTGAAGTTCAGCTATAGAGCTGAAAGTTTGTTTTGTAACTGGCAAACTTCACCACTAGAGCTGAAGTTTTTATTTTGTAACTGGCGAACTTTAACTCTAGAGCTAAAGTTTTATTTTGTAACTGGCGAACTTCAGCTCTAGAGTTGAAGTTTTTGTTATGTAACTAGCGAACTTCAGCTCTAGAGCTGAAGTTTTTATTTTTTAACTGGCAAACTTCAGCTCTAGAGCTAAAGTTTTTCTGATTTGCTCTTGTCTCACACATGAAAATATGTAAGCATCTATATTCATCTCTAATTTTTTTTTTGACAGTAGAACTAGCTTCTACTGAATTCATGAACACAGAAGGTGCAAGTCCCAGTCCAATGTTGCGATCCAAGTCTGTGAGTGATCAAATCTTCTAATTCAGTTCACATATCTAGCATAAAGAAAAAGCAAAATAAAAGTAAAACTCATTAAGAAAATTGAAACCGAATAAACAAAACAATAACATAACATAATACTTATAAAAAGAATTCGAAACTCAACACTCAAGAGTGCACTTAATCATATAAACCAGGGGGCCAAGTTGTAATAGGAACAGTAGCTATGAGTGTAATGTGTATCTCTTCTTCTTTGACATGAAGCCGACATAACTCTTTACTGTGACAGCTCATGCCAATATATCTCCTAAAAAAAGAGAAAGAAGAAGAGGAAGAAAACGAAGGAGGGGGAGAAAGGAGGCTGAATTTGTTTAAAAAGTAGGTACAAGTTAAAAATTTTAAAAAATATGGGTATAGGTTAAATGGGGGCAACCAAACAGGGGCCCCGTACAATTTTTACAGGAGAAAGTGTCACGACCCAACTCCCAACTCAATCGTGATGGTGCCTCTCGTGAAGACAAGGCCAGCCAACAGAACAACAACGCCTCTTTCGAACTTATTAAACATAAATGATTAGATAAATACAACTTAATAATAATAATAATTAGTATTTACAACCCAACATAACCTGACCGGAGTGTCACAAGTCACGAGCATCTAAAGAAGTCTGAACTCAACTACAGGGCCAATAATATACAAAATAAAATCTGGAATCCAAAGACGAAGTCCGGTGCCGTGAACGCAGGCGGTCACCTTGCTCAGCTACAATAGTAATACCTCCAATCAGCTATTAACCCGCTACCGGGTGAACAATACCTGCAATTGCACGCGAGGTGCAGGGAGTAAAGTGAGTACTCCAACTCAGTGAGTAATAAAGGTAAATAATAACTGAGCAGCAAGAAACCACGTAAAGCAAGTCATCATGCTATACAGTACAGTGCAACCCTTTGAGAAAATAGTGAAATTGCGAAAATTTTTAGAAATAGCTTGACTCAGTTTAAAACCTTTTCCAAAAAATAAAACACCCTTTTCCCAACAGTTAAGCAAATGAATACGAAACAGGTAGTGCAAGTCGGCACATAAATCAGCCCCTCGGGCACAACACTCCATTAACAAATAATACCAGAGTATCAGGTAAGCAGTGCAAGAAGTAGCATAGATGCCAATGAAATGAGAGTGTTGAATGTCATGACACGTAATACAAACATGAACCAATGCATGAGTGCAATGCAATGCATATGAACGGTATACTCACGTACCCACTGCAGCGTGCAGTCCGAGCCAACCATATGTTTATCGTCGACGGCGCTCACTGGGGGTGTGTACAGACTCCGGAGGGGCTCCTACAGCCCAAGCGCAATAATCAAGCCATCTCGTATTATCAATCAGGCCCTCGGCCTCAATATTAATACAGTATCGCTGCGGCGCGCAGTCCGAGCCAACCATATATTCAGAAATCACTATAACATTGCTGCGGTGCGCAGCCCGATCCATGCTCAGTCCAGAAATGCACATAAGCCACTTGGGCAATATTAAAATAATAGTTCTCAGCTCAAAACGTCAATAAAATATTGTTTAAGTTTTCATATCTTAGAAAAACGGCTGAGTTTGCAAATCAGTATTAAAACCCTGGATCGAGATCAAATAATATGCAAAATAATGTGAAAATAGTGATATCAATCTCTGAAGGATTCACATAGTTGGCACGAAGCTCAAATATGGCAATCAGCCCAAATTATGATGATAACAAGTAGTTTCGGTCAAATAAGCGGTAAAAATCAACAACCGGGACGGACCAAATCACAATCCCCAACGGTGCTCTATCCCACGCTCATATCCGGCGTGCATGTCACCTCAATACAACACTATGATGTGCAAATCCGGGGTTTCAAACCCTTAGGGTATCAATTACAAGTATTACTCACCTCGAACCGATGCAATCTCTAGCTCGCGACGCCTTTGCCCCTCAAATCGGCCTCCACGCGCGTCGTATCTAACAAAATCATAGCGAATACATCACAATATGCTAAAAGAACAATACCCAATCGAAAACAATCGAGAAATAACAAAAATCTCGAAACTAGCAAAACCCGAGCCCCGGGCCCACTTCTCGAAAAATTACAAAACTCATATTACCGGATTCCTCGTCTCGCCATGAGTCCATACATACCAAGAACTCCCAAATCCGAGCTCAAATGACCTATCAAATACCAATTTGAAAGATAAAAAACTCAAGCCCTAGCTTTACCCTTTTTGATGAATGGCTAGCATACGAATTGGAATTGCCAACCTTGTTTCTCCCATCCTCCACAAGAATCCTCGAGAAGCAGCAACCAAATCATATCTAATAACAGCTGAAGGACAAAAATAAGAATCATTCGAAGCATACGGAGGTAGGACCCCAAATGTTTGTTGCATTTCCAGCTTATACTCAAATGCACCATCAAGTTCACGTAAAGCTGATGAATCAAAATCCTTGGGTAACTCCTTACAAATTTGCAGGTCAATCAATGACAACATGAATGCTTTAGTGTACGTAAGCCTAGAATCTTTTAAAATATCTGTAGTAGTTGTCTCTGATTCCAACCACTCCCCTGAGCTGTGTTCTTCAATTTCCACACTCATTCCAAAGTCGTTGCTCAAATTTTCACAGTGAGCACAAGTTCGTAAAACTATAGCCCCTACCTCCACAGTTTCCGCCTGTAATTTCCGCTACAGCTTCCGAAAATAAGGGACTTATCAAATTCAACACTTGGAACCGAATCAACTCTTCTGAAAAGCTAATGTGATGTATATGTTCTGTAAAAAGCTCTAGCTATTGCACATTTATATCTGAATGTACCAATGTAGAAGAAAGAGATTAAAAGACTTGATTTGAGAAAATGAGTGGAACTCCAGGTGAATATGTGGAGACGATTACATATTCACATTGTTTTGCACTTTTGCTATTACACAGATGTGAAGTTTTTACAATGGTTAAAAATATAACGAGTATTGTTCTTATACTATAAGTGGAAAGAAGACTGCAGAGCAAGAAAAGAAAGCAATGATACCCCGAAATTCACCCGAGGCCCTCGAGACCTCAACCAAATATGCCAATATATCCCATAATATCATTCAAACTTGTTCCAACCTTCGGAACACTCAAAAAAACATCAAAACATCAACTTCGCATCGGATTCAAGCCTAAGTTTTCTAAAAACTTCCGAAACATGCTTTTGATCAAAAACCCAACCAAACCACGTCCGAATGACCTAAAATTTTGTACAAACATCCCAAATGACATAACGAAGCTACAGCAACTCTCGGAATTCCATTCCGACTCCCGGATCAAAATCTCATCTATCAACCGGAATTTGCCAAAATACTAACTTTGCCAATTCAAGCCTAATTCTACACCGGACCTCCGAAATAAATTCCGATCACATTCCTAAGTCACAAATCATCTCCCGGAGCTAACCGAACCATCGGAATTCATATCCGAACCCTCTAACACACAAGTCAACTTCCGGTTGACTTTTGCAAAACAAGCCTTCCTTAAAAAGACTAAGTGTCTCATCTTCTACCAAAACCAATCCACATCAAATCTAACACACCAAATACTGATAATGAAACATGAAGAAACATAAAATGGGGAAAACGGTGCAGTAACACGTGAGACGACGGGTCGGATCGTCACAGAAAGCTCAGCTGAATAAAGCAAATAACAGAAAATATTCTTATTGAACAGTTCTGCAATGTAACATATGCAAGTATTGTTACCAGTTTATCCCGGGCAGCAAAATATCAAGTAGCAGACAACAGCTAAGTTACTAATACCGTGTACGGTCAAACCTTTCTGTAATAATTTTGTTTGTTCTATTATTTTTAGGCTTTTATAGTTAGTGGTTGTTATACATCTATATAGCATTTGATGCTTAAACATTTTCTGGGTGTTATAGACAAAGGTTATCAAACAATGACTTTTTTTTCCTTTTTTAATGCCGCATATAAAAGATAAAAAAAATTACTCAAATTTAAAATCTCGAAGATATGCATATTTTACAAAATAAATATTAAAAAAAAGCTAATACCTTATTAATAAATTCACAACTAAATTTGCAAAAATTTAAACTCTACATTTTAAAGTTACTAGAAAATTAAATTTTTTCAAGATTTCACTCTGAATAATATATGTGCAAATCTTTGAATCTTATCATTATTATACAAGAAGAAAATTTTGTCCAATGAAAAAGATTGTATGGGCAGATCTTCAAATATTAAACATTGTGCATAATAAAACTTTTTTTGCAATGGAATGAAAGTATGCAAGCATATATTTAATTAAATTAAGTAAACTCTTTCATTATGGAAATATGTTTTATCATAATATTTTTTATTATAAGTAGTGCATTAATCAAATTAGAATCTCTAGGTTTATTATTGATAGTCTTAGAAATTCTACATGAATGTTATAGAGGGATAATATTACAAAAAATGTAATTCTACAAAGATGATTGTTGCTGAGACTATTATATATAGGTAAAATTTAACATAAAAAATCAATTCCGAAAATAATATAATTTTTATAGTGACTAACTATTATATAAGGATGTTGAAAAATAACGTGCTGAAATGAGATGGAAGGTAGGAGGAAATTCAAATGTAAGGTCAATATTTGCAAACTGAATATCATAAGCCACGATCCGAATGGGCACTAAATACGCTAACATTCTCCCGAGGAAGTTCATTTCGAGTTCGTCCACGATGGGCAAATCGGTTAACAAAAGGGGCGATCCTTCCATAAAACAAGTAAAACAATTGCTTTAGATTTCAAATTTATGGGAGCCCCATTTTTTGTTACGCCTAACTGGTTATGTATAAGTTTAAAAAAAGGTTATGTGAAATGAAAAAGTTTGATTTCTTTCTTTAACAAGTATAGAGAAAAAGGATTTGCAACTGCTGTGATTTCTGCAAAGAAAATTGCACTTGAAATGAATATCGAACCCGAATTTTGTGAGAAACGTGTGATATATAGGAAGTAACAATTTGATGAGAATGTTGATAATAAAATCTCAAAATCTTTCGAAGAGTCATTTGGAGTTGATTACTTTATACATAGTAGGCAAAGCTATTTTTTCACTTCAAAATAGATTTGAACAATTCGAAGCGTATGAATATATTTTTGGTTTTCTATTTAGCGATAAAAATTAAGATCACTACATGATGGTAATTTGAAAAAATATTGTGTTAATCTTGAATGTTCCTTAAAGCGTAATAATCAATTTGATATTAATGATTTAGATTTATTTTCGAAATTAAAAGTACTAAGAAAAATAGTGAATTAGAAGATAGCATTTTAATTGATATACTCAGTCAAATAAAAAGATTTGACTATTTTTCCAATGCCTATATTGCTTATGGAAAAATGTTAATAACTCTTGTTACCGTCGATTCAGCGGGAAAAAGTTTTCAAAATTAAAATTGATAAAATCTTACCTACGATTATCAATGTCTCAAGAAAAGTTAAATAGATTAGTTATATACAATTAAGAAAGATTTATTAGGAATTATTGATAATAAGAAGATTATTAAAATCTTCGTATATAAGAAATGCAATAAAAATAGACTTCAAATAACTATATAATTTTTAACAAAAAAAAAAGTTAAGGCCTCTAATAAAACTTGGCTTTAGGCCACAAAACTTGTTTAACAACTAATAAAAGTTTATTGCATACCTCAACTAGGTCGAAGTTGATTGAATACGTATGCTGGCGAAACGGATTCAACTTATCGTCAAGTCAAAACAAGCATGGTTCTACAATTGGTTGAGGAATACTAGGCCCTGGAACATCAAAAACACAAACCTCACCGTAAGTCACAAAATCAAATTGGCCCTTATTGTAAATCATATCGAAGATTCCACCAACTCTATCGCAAATCTAGTCCAGCCGAGATCTCCAGGTTGCCAAAAAGCCAAATAATAATTAACATCTGTATGATAGGAAATTACCAGTACACAATCTGATGTAAGAGAAGGATTGGCAAATAAGACAGCTTTGCCGATGCAGTGATATATCTCTCGTTTGGGTACTTAATCTTAACCTTGTAAAGCCAATAACGTATTCTGCGAAGGAAATTGAATTTGGGTACGGAAGAACGGATGCAACAAGTTAAACTCACCCTTATATGACATGGTGAACAACCATCCCTCTGATGGAAAATACTCTCGCCCTCTAGCTTCTGGTAGATTTAATATCCGTGAGGCTTTCCCCTTGGAAAGAGTAAAATTCTAGATAATCATCATCTTTATCTGGCATAATTAGCAACGGAAGTTGGGGCGAGAGGCCATCAAAATTATCCTTCGGTGCAGCTGTTCGCCATGAGGTACAAACACCTCCAAAGGCACTGAAATCTTCTATCACTTTAACACGCTTTGCAATCCTAGTGATGAGTGTTGAATTTCTTTTTAATATTGAAAGGTATTAAAAAGAGGGTAAATGGGAAATTAAGGAAAATAAAAATTTTGAGTAAAAATTTAAGTTTCCCTCTCTTTTTAATGAGACATTGTCCCTCATTGGTAGAGGATAAGAATTTTGGTGGGTTTATATACAAATACACTTCATGTAGCTCTTAAAGAGTTAGGAAGAAGGCCAGTCTCGTGTCTTCGTCGTCGCTCGCTCGGCTACGACTTCGGCTTCGGCTTTATTAATAGTGAATGTTAACATAATATAATCCGTGTTCACAACAAGCAAGTTCTTGCTCCACAACAAGCTAGTGCTTGCTCCATAACAAGCTAGTGCTTGCTCAACATTGGCTATACTTTGCATTCCTTCCTCTCAGAATTTCCATTCGACTTCTGAGCTCTCCTCTCTTGTTCTGCATTGTTTTAAACTACAAACAGAGCATCCGTAAGTGTGATTTGCTGCCGAACTTTGTGTTCACTTAAACACTGGGGTTTGAAGTACCGCTACACCAGTGTGTAATTCGTTCTATCCTAGGAGGAAATAATCTATAACCTTGGGTACTAGGAGGGGATTAAATTCCTTAAGAAAACACTATGAATTCAGTGGGCTCGAATTATTTACTGTTTCATTTATATTTACACTTATACACTAATATTCTATTTTTCAGAATTATTATTTACAAATACAGGATAATAACCAAGGAATCAACAAGCTTAAGGAATTTAATAATTTTTATTTCTATATTTGTGTTATCCTTATTATTCTGGAAACTAAAATTTTTGTGGTTTTGTGTACTCCCGTTTTGGAGAGTAAAGCCTTCGTGGCGTTTTGTTGGAGATTAAAATCTACGTGATTTTTTAATTCCAGTTTTAAATTTTTATTAAACGTTTGTTTGAAAAATGGCAAATGAAAGCGGAAACCAAGTTGTTCCGATGGTGACTGCCAACGCATCGACAAGTCGAACACCGGTTGGCACCGGCAGAAAAACCCGAAAAATTTTCTAGGATTGATTTCAAGCGCTGGCAGTAGAAGATGTTCTTCTACTTAACTACGTTATTTCTACAGAAGTTCATCAAGGAGATGTTCCTGATCTACCCAATGAAACTCCAGAGAATGAAAGCTTTCTCGTGATTGAGGCGTGGAAACGTTGTGCAATAATTATATTCTTAGCGGACTGGATGATAATCTGTATAATGTATACAGTGGCGTGGAGACATCAAAAGAATTGTGGAATGCGCTTGAAAAGAAATACAAAACTGAAGATGGCGGGATGAAGAAATTCGTCGCCGCAAAATTTTTGGACTACAAAATGGTAGATAGCAAGTCTGTTATTACCCAAGTCCAGGAATTACAAGTGATTATTCATGATCTATTTGCTGAAGGTATATTTCAAATAAATATTGATGTTGAAAGTAAAAATTTTAGTATTTTTACTAACGGAATTTTCATTGAAGGTCTTGTCATCAATGAAGCATTCCAAGTAGCAGCGATAATTGAGAAGTTGCATCCATTGTGGAAGGACTTCAAAAATTATTTGAAACACAAAAAAAAGGATACGTCACTTGAAGATCTCATTGTTCGATTGAGAATCGAAAAGGACAACAATAATGGGAGCAAATATTGTTGAAGATAACAAAAAGAGGAAGAAGGCTTTTGGTCCGAAATACAACCCAAACAAGAAGCGGTCCAGTGGAAACTACTACAACTATGGGAAAATCGGACACAAATCTACGGAGTGTCGTGCTTGGAAAAAAGATAAGAAAAGGGATCAAGCAAACATGGTAGAAAAACATAATAATATTGATGACTTGTGTGACATGCTTTCTGAATGCAACTTTGTAGAAAATCCTAAGGAGTGGTGGATTGATTCTGGAGCCACCCGCTATGTCTGTGCTGTAAGGGAAGCATTTTGTACATATACTCATGTTGGACCCGAATAGACACTTTCTATGGGAAATGCTGCTACAGCAAAAATTGAAGGATATGGGAAGATATTTCTCAAGATGACTTCTGCCAAGGCCATGACTTTAAACAATGTCCTTCATTTGTCACGACCCAAAAATCCCTCCGTTGGGTTTCGTGATGGCACCTAGTCTCTAAACTAGGTAAGCCTAACATTAACAGAAATAACATTGATATTTATTAACTTAAAATGAAATTTCTCTAAACAATTTACCATTCCCAAAACCGGTAGTACAAGTCATAAGCTTTTCTAAGAGTAGTTATACAAAATAAATACATCACTGTTCCGAACAAAAGGAACAAATGGAAATAAGTACAATTAAAGGTGACTCCGAGGACCGCGAAGGCTGCAGTAGGTTTACCTCGAGTCTCCACTGCAACGAACAGCTACTATCGATCAAATACCTAGATCTGTACACAAAAGATGTACAGAAGTGTATTATCAGCACAACCGACCCCATGTGCTGGTAAGTGCCTAGCCTAACCTCGGCGAAGTAGTGACGAGGCTAGAACCAGACTATCAAATAAACCTATGCAATATAGCGTACAAAAATAACAGGAAGCGGGTATAATGAGGGCAACAATGATCAACCGTGATATAAATAGCAAAAAAATAGAATAACATAAATGTTTCTCAATAAATAATAAATATAAGTGCAATCAATTAATCAAATTCTTCAAATATAAGCCTTTCGCCTATAAATTCTTCAAGTAATAATCTCTGAGATAATATGTTTTTCAATGAATATATATTTCGAATATATTTCCTTCAACTAAATATCTTTCGAATATAATTCTTTGGAGTACGGGTCACCTTGTGACGCCTCATTTCATAATCATAGTAATATAGGTCTCAGCCCACTTTCATATTTTTATGGCATCTCGTGGCCATATTTATATTACAACCGCACGGACAACTCATGCGCCATTAGTGAAACCATAATATTTTTCCCGGCACCTCGTCCCTATATTATAATCTGTCATTTATAAAATCATCATATTTTTTCCGGCACCTTATGCCCACATGTTGCTGTCTCACATTTCGCAACAACATTCTCATGTTACTCAATTCATAGGGTCTATAACCCAATACAATTTAAGAATGCTCAAAGAGTCTCATTTACTTAATATAAAGTAGAGTACAACTTTCAACCCATTTAGGAAATCAACTAGAAAAGATGAAGTTATATTTAGAAATCATTTGATAAAGAAAACACTCTTTTCAATTAAAGTACAATATCGAATGAATTATTACCTTTAATATGAGATATCAATAAATCAAAACATAGAAGAAATTCCTTTCTAAGTAAAGTACAACCTTCCAAAATCCACCCGAGGCCCTCGGGACCTCAACAAAATACGTCAACCAATCATAAAACATCATTCAAACTTGTTCTAACCTTTGGAATGCTCAAAACAACATCCAAAACACCAATTTTTCATCGGATTCAAGCCTAAGAATTTCAAAAACTCTAAAACACACTTTCGATCAAAAAGTCTATCAAACCTCGTCCGAATGACTTGAAATTTTGCACATATTTCACACTTAACACTACGGAGCTACTCCAACTTACGTAATTTCATTCTGACCCTCGGATCCAAATCTCACTATCGAACCGAAAACTTCAAAAATGCGACTTTCGGCATTTCAAGCCTAAATTAGCTACAGACCTCCAAAACACAATCCGAACACGCCCCTAAGTCCAAAATTACGATACGGAACTACCGGAATGGCCAAAACTTGGGGTCCGGATTCGTTTTCTCAAAATGTTGACTGAAGTCAACTCTGTTGAATTGTAAAGCTCTAAATCATAATTTAATTCATTTTTCATACAAAAACCTTCCAAAAAGTTATACGGATTGTGCACACAAATCGAGGGATTACTGATAGAGCTTTTCAAGGTCTTAAAACACCGAGATGATTGTTTAATTTAAATATGACATTTTAGGTCATCGCATTCTCCACCTCTAAAACAAACATTCGTCCTCGAACGTACTAAGAATTATTTTGAGGATCCAAATTGATGATTTTACTTTTACACATACACTCGCGGTTTATCCCATATTACAACATTCGATATAAGTCCGACAACACCATTTCAATTGAGATCATTTCCTTTATACATATTTGTAAACTTTAAGACCAAATTTCTTACATTCCAATCATTTCTAAAAAGGTCTGATTTTCACATCAACACACGATATTAGTCCTGACAGGCTATAGCAACTCGTGCCTACGTACCCATCAAATATGGGGTATTATATTCTTTCCCACTTAGGGCCATTTGCCCTTAAATGAGAAGTAGAGTCCGTCTTCAAACACATAATGTAACTTATCTCTTTCTTTGCACATCTCAATATCCCAATTTTTTTTCTTACTCCCAAATTTTTCAGAAATTTCGGCAGAATCTCCCCTGTAATTGGGCCTATCCACCTGCCATAGTAACACCAAAACAACTCCTAATAATACGTCCACAACTCAACAAATCACCACAATGTATTTATCAATAACACCAATCTCCGCATTACGAGTGTTACACTATCATAAAGATATTTCGACATGAAACACATCATATGTATGACCTTAACCACATCTCTAGTTTTAATAGTTGTACATAATCGATTACAAAATTGCCAATTAACTTCACGTTAATAAATTCTTGTTCAAGTTTTCACTTTACTAACAACGTAGCATGAAGACCTCATAATTACATACCCAGATTAACGATTCACAATTAACGTCACCTGGGCACTCACCTTGTAGGCTAAACTCAATAGTTACAATACAAATTTTGCAAATTATGCACAGAGATATTCATACGAGAATTTTCAAATAAGCCTCATACGCATGACTCCCCATAAGTACTATAGTACAAATTTTTTTTTAAATTTCACAAAGGGAGAATTTAAACACATAAACCTCTCACCACAAGGACCTCGTCCTTATATAACATCCATCACAGCTTGTAAATCTGTTTAAATATTTTATATCATATAAAATGTGAGGATCTCGTCCTCAACTCTGAATCACAAGTATTTTGCACATTGTGCCAACTAAAATTTTCCATTTCTTTTCTTCCTTCCTTCAAAAAAACAATTTTGGTTAAACAAAATCACAACATAAAATGATCCCTCATACCGGTAAGGTATATAATCTACAACTAAAATCAATTATTTAGAAATTACATCAAACTCATCGAATTGATTAACAAAAGTCACTTTTAGCCTCACAACTATTTTTAGTGACCAACACATAATGATAGAAATGGCTATCTCCATATAATCTCCCAACAGAAATATTCACATATGTAGATTTAAGAATTACGAAGTTCACTCATAAGTGGAGCACAATAGGAAAACCTTTCCTCGATACTCAAAATCGAATCAAGTTAAGGAAATTTTGATTTTATACTAATTCGAGGCCGTACTTATAACGATACCGTCTGGTGTAGAAACCTCAGCCATACCATAGAAAATATATCAACGGACAGGGTCTCCACCTCTAGGAGTCTTACCTACACCCCTAACATTATGACCCCTACCTCTGAATGGTCATATAAGTGGAGCAATAACTGCAATGGAGCACGTAGACTGAGTGCTTTTAGAAATTATGTTTCTCCCAAGTCTAGGACAATTTTCCCATGATGGGCCTAGTATTACCACATTCATAACAATCCCTTTGAGTGTTCGTCTAACTTGTTGAACCTAATGACATACTCGGACACTGTCATGGTGACTTGACACCACCATTCAGATCACATATACCACATATTGTAGAGAATCCGGGAGGCAAACTCCTTCAAAAACATTTCTTAGAAAAGAGCTGAGTAGGTGGTGTTGCATTTGCTAGTCTGTCCTCTTCATAGGCTAGCCACAGACACCAGCGGCCAATTTCCTCTTTTGCAATGCTGGCTTAACACTTCTGAGCTACCCTATTTATTCATATACTCTTCATTATTCCTTGGGGGTAACTCTTACCCTTATTTATGCACAACGATCATAAAGGTAAAACTCTATACAAATAAATCTTGGCACAAACCACATAGTCTCTAATACCACCAACTTTTTGATCTACATCCACATGTGATGACTAGGTAACCAATTAAACGTTCTTAAGATTGTACATGTCAATCATATGTCAAAACATATTGCATCCTCATGTGCACAACTAAAATATCTTTCCATATTTTCGCATCCCGAATTCTGTACAACACATGGTAACAATCGTCGAGCAACTTTAGCTCCCTTATAACCCCATTACAGTATCCCAAACCATTGGCGCAGTGCAAAATTCCAAACATGAGTATATGCAAAAGAACATAAGATATACGCTTCAAGCTGAATCAATATCGCACGATAAGGAATGAAAGAAGTGAGGTTATCCTAATAGTTCTATAGCCTCTCAAAGATAAGTACAGACGTCTCTGTACCGATCCGCAAGACTCTACTAAACTTGCTTATGACTTGTAGCACCTATGAACCTAGAGCTCTGATACCAACTTGTCACGACCCAAAAATCCCTCCATTGGTTTTCGTGATGGAACCTAGTCTCTAAACTAGGTAAGCCTAACATTAACAAAAATAACATTGATATTTATTAACTTAAAATGAAATTTCTCTAAACAATTTACCATTCCCAAAACCGGTAGTACAAGTCATAAGCTTTTCTAAGAGTAGCTATACAAAATAAATACATCACTGTTCCGAACAAAAGGAACAAATGGAATAAGTACAATTGAAGGTGACTCCGAGGACCGCGAAGGCTGCAGCAGGTTTACCTCAAGTCTCCACTTCAACGAACAGCTACTATCGATCAAATACATAGATCTGTACACAAAAAAATGTACAGAATTGTATTATCAGCACAACCGACCCATGTGCTGGTAAGTGCCTAGCCTAAACTCGGCGAAGTAGTGACGAGGCTAGAACCAGACTACCAAATAAACCTGTGCAATATATCGTACAAAAATAATATGAATCAGATATAATGGGGGCAACAATGATCAACCCGTGATATAAATAGCAGAAAACAAGAACAACATAAATGTTTCTCAATAAATAATAAATACAAGTGCAATCAATTAATCAAGTTCTTCAAATATAAGTCTTTCGCCTTTATATTTTTCAAGTAATAATCTCTGAGATAATATGCTTTTCAATGAATATATATTTAGAATATATTTCCTTCAAGTAAATATCTTTCGAATATAATTCTTTGGAGTACGGGTCGCCTTGTGACGCCTCATTTCATAATCACAGTAATATAGGCCTCAGCCCACTTTCATATTTTTATGACATCTCGTGGCCATATTTATATTACAACCGCACGGACAACTCACGCGCCATTAGTGAAATCATAATATTTTTCCCGGCACCTCGTGCATATATCATAATTGGTCATTAATAAAATCATCATATTTTTCGCGGCACCTTGTGCCCACATGTTTCTGTCTCACATTTCGCAACAACATTCTCATGTTACTCAATTCATTGAGTCCATAACCCAATAAAATTTAAGAATGCTCAAAGAGTCGCATTTACTTAATATAAAGTAGAGTACAACTTTCAACTCATTTAGGAAATCAACTAGAAAATATGAAGTTATATTTAGAAATCATTTGATAAAGAAAGTACCTTTTTCAATTAAAGTACAATATCGAATGAATTATTACCTTTACTATGAGATATTAATAAATCAAAACATAGAAGAAATTCCTTTCTAAGTAAAGTATAACCTCAAACGGTTTAAGGAAAATTTAGGTGAGAAATCAATTGAGTTAAAAATATAACAATTGTTGAAATTTGAAGTATTGAACATATAAAAATAATAAGGCGAAGTATTGTAAACACTATGGATTCCAACACAAAGGATCAGAACAGTAAAGAGATCTAAACAGTTAATACACTTGAATTGATAATAACAAGTAACAAGGCAAACAGAAAGTGAACGTAAAGGACAACATAACTCAATTAGAATCAGGAAAATCAAGGACAAGTGCACGACTTCACCCTTCGTGCTTTTACTCTCGTCCTCACCATAAGAATCAATATAAACTGCACGGCATCACCCTTCGTGCTTTTACTCTCATCCTCACCATGAAATCAATATAATCGGCACGGAATGGTACATCGTGCGGCACGGCATCACTCTTCGTGCTTTAACACTCTTTCCTCACCATATGAATAATATAAATGTGCACGGCATCACCCTTCGTGCTTTAACACTCGTTCCTCACCATATGAATAATATAAATGTGCACGGCATAACCCTTCGTGCTTTAACACTCTTTCCTCACCATATGATTAATATAAATGTGCACGGCATCGCCCTTCATGCTTTAAAACTCTTTCCTTACAATATGAATAATATAAATGGGCACGGCATCACCCTTAGTGCTTTAACATTCTCTCACCAAAATAATGCACGGCATCACCCTTCATGCTTTACGCTCATCCTCAGCCAAACAATAATCACAAGGCAAATAGGGTAAGTAAATAAATAAAATCACAATGAAACCCCGGCAAGAGAACAATAGTACAACAATCAAATCCCGGCAAGGGAAAACAATATCAAAACAATAATATCCCGGCAAGGGAACAATAGTACAATAATTAAATCCCGGCAAGGGAAAACAATATCAAAATAATAATATCCTGGCAAGGTAACAATAGTACAATAATCAAATCCCGGTAAGGGAAAACAATATCAAAACAATAATATCCTGGCAAGGGAACAATAGTACAACAATCAAAATAATAACATCCCGGCAAGGGAACAGTAATATTTCAATAATATTCCGACAAGTGAACAATAATATTTCAATAATATCCCGGCAAGGGAACAATAATATCAAAACAATAATAACATATGAAACGCAATAAACCACAACGGAGTCATAACAATTATAATACAAGACTCACGGGCATGCTTGACACCAACGTATAGATACTCGTCACCATGCATGTATGTCGTACTCCACAATTAACATGTAACAAATAAGACACAACTCTCAATCCCTCGAGCTAAGGTTAGACCAAACACTTACCTCGCTTTGAAACCAATCCAAAATTCCAATAAGCCCTTGCCTCGCGAATTCGTACTCGAAATTCTTGAATCTAGTCATAAACAATTCGATTCAATCAATAAAAGTTATAGGAATTAATTCCATATGAAATTTTATATTTTCCATTAAAAGTTTGAAATTGCACTAAAATTTTGCCTATGGGGCCCACGTCTCGAAATCCGACGGAAGTCGCAAAATATGAAAGCTCATCCAACCTCGAGTCTAACCATAATGAAATTACTAAATTTCGATAACATTTCGACCCTCAAATCCTTAAATCTATCCGAGAGGGTTTTCAAAATCTTTTAACTAAATTCACAGATTTAATGCCAAAACTAGTAATAGATTCTGGCAATCTAACCAAAATTAAATTAAGAACACATACCCCGTTGTTTTTCTATGAAAATCTCCCGGAAATCGCCTCTTCCCGAGCTCCAATTTGACAAAAATAAAAAATGGGAAATGTTCTGTCCAGAATTCGGGTTACTATTCACGTATTTTTACTGTTCACGGATACTATTCACGGGGACTATTTACGGCACTATTCACGGTGCTGTGAAAAAAAAATGCAGTAGTTTTCTTCCAGTCAAAATCGATCCGTTAACCTTCCGAAATCCACCCGAGGCCCTTAGGACCTCAACAAAATGCATCAACCAGTCATAAAATATCATTCAAACTTGTTCCCACCTTTACAACGCTCAAAACAACATCTAAAACACCAATTTTTCATCGGATTCAAGCCTAAGAATTCCAAAAACTCTAAAACACACTTTCGATCAAAAAGTCTATCAAACCTCGTCCGAATGACTTGAAATTTTGCACACACGTCACGTTTAACACTACGGAGCTACTCCAACTTTCGTAATTTCATTCTGACCCTCGGATCAAAATCTCACTATCGAACCGAAAACTTCAAAAATGTGACTTTCGGCATTTCAAGCCTAAATTAGCTACAGACCTCCAAAACACAATCTGAACACGCCCCAAAGTCCAAAATTACGATACAGAACTACCGGAATGGCCAATACTTGGATCCGGATTCGTTTTCTCAAAATATTGACCAAAGTCAACTTAGTTGAGTTCTAAAGATCTAAATCATAATTTAATCTATTTTTCATACAAAAACCTTCCGAAAAATTATACGGACTGTGCACGCAAATCGAGGGATTATTGATAGAGCTTTTTAAGATCATAAAACACCGAGATGATTGTTTAATTTAAAGATGATATTTTGGGTCATCACATCATGTTCCCGAAATTAGGAAGAACTTAGTCTCTACTGGACTTCTTGTAATGCACGATTTCAAGTGTGTTTTTGTATCCGAAAAGGTAGTCATAAGTAAGAATGAAATGTTTGTAGGAAAAGGTTACCTTACAGAGGGCCTTTTCAAGCTGAATGTAATAATTGTGGAAAGCAATAATAAAACTTCAGCTTCTTCTTATTTACTTGAGTCAAATAATTTATGGCATGAACGTTTGGGTCATGTCAACTATAAAACCTTGCGGAAAAATAATTAACTTGGAAGTATTGCCTAAGTTTGAATGCGAAAAATTAAAATGTCAAATATGTGTGGAATCTAAGTATGTTAGACATCCTTATAAGTCGGTTGAAAGTCAATACCATCTCGCGGTGGAAAGAAGCATTTCATAACCTTTATTGATGACAATACTCGATATTGCTATGTTTACTTACTTAATAGTAAAGATGAAGCAATAGACCCATTCAAGAAATACAAAAATGAAGTTGAAACGCAAGTTAACAAGAAAATCAAAATGATAAGAAGTGATAGGGGTGGTGAATATGAATCTCCTTTTGAACAAATATGTTTAGAATATGGAATTATTCATCAAACAACGGCCCCTTACACGCCTCAATCCAATGGGATTGCAGAAAGAAAGAATCGTTCATTAAAGGAGATGATGAACGCATTATTGATAAGTTCTAGATTGCCACAGAATATGTGGGGGGAAGCCATTCTTACGGGTAGCCGAATAGTAAATCGAGTACCCCATAGCAAAATACAATTCATTCCATATGAAAAATGGAAAGGAAGGAAGCCCAACTTGAATTATCTGAAAGTGTGGGGGTGTTCGGTAAAAGTGCAAGTTCCTAAACCCAAAAGGGTAAAAATAGGACCAAAAACAATTGATTGTGTTTTCATAGGATATGCGACCATAGTAAAGCATATCGATTTTTGGTTCATAAATCAGAAAATCCTGACATTCATAATAATACGGTTATAGAATCAGATAATGATGAGTCCTTTCATAATATATATCCGTATAAAAAGGAATGCGAGTCGATTAATGAAGGATCTAAACGACCTCGGGAAGAAACAAATGAAAGTATATTTAATCAAGATGATCTAAGACATAGTAAACGTCAATGAACGTCTACTTTATTTGGACCAGATTTTGTGACTTTCTTATTAGAAAATGAGCCTCGAACATTTAAAGAAGCTATGTCTTCTTCGGAATCATTGTTCTGGAAAGAGGAAGTCAATAGTGAAATAGAATCCATATTGAACAATCATACATGGGAATTGGTTGATCTTCCTCCTGGAAATAAACCTTTTGGTAGTAAATGGATTTTTAAAAGAAAAATGAAAGATGATGGCAATATTGATAAATTTAAGGCAAGACTTGTTATCAAAGGGTATAGACAACAAGAAGGTCTTGACTACTTTGATACAGATTCTCTGGTGACGATAATTACGTCCATACGAGTGCTAGTAGCTATAGCTGCAGTTTATGGTCTTCAAATTCATCAAATGGACGTAAAGACAACCTTCTTAAATGGAGATTTAGAGGAAGAAATCTACATGGAATAACCTGAAGGGTTTGTGGTTCCAGGTAAAGAAAAGAAGGTATGTAGACTTGTTAAGTCCCTCTACGGACTAAAACAAGCACCCAAACAATGGAATGCGAAATTTGGCCAAACAATGTTGTCAAATGGTTTTAAGATAAATGAAAGTGATAAATGTGTGTACATTAAAAATGTTCCAAATCACAGTCATTGTTTGCCTATATGTGGAGGATATGCTAATAATGAGTAATGGCATTGCCAACATAAATGCGAATAAGCGTATGCTAACTAGCAAGTTTGATATGAAGGACTTGGGAGTTGCGGATTTAATTCTGGGGATTAAGATCCAAAAGACTCCTCAAGGCTTGGCATTGTCACAATCTCATTATATTAAGACAGTACTTAAAAAATTCAAGCACTTGGGCTTTAAAGTTGCAAAGACTCCAATTGACATGAATCTTGCATTAGCAAAGAATAATGGCCAAAGCATATCACAATTGGACTATGCTCATATGCTAGGATGCTTAATGTACATCATGAATTGTACACAACCAGATATAGCTTGTGCTATAAGTAAACTGAGTTGATACATGAGCAATCCAGGTCAATCTCATTGGACGGCAACGAAACGAGTTTTGGGATATTTAGAACATACCCAAAACTTTGATTTGCACTACAGTAAATATCTTGCGGCGATTGAAGGATTTTGTGATGTAAATTGGATCACCGGTTCAACTGATTCGAAGTCCACAAATGGATATGTATTCACTATTGGTGGAGGAGCAGTATCTTGGAAGTCGTCCAAAAAACTTGTATTGCCCGCTCTACAATGGAGCCTGAGTTCATAGCTTTAGATAAAGCCGGTGAAGAAGCCGAATGGCTCCGAAATTTCTTGGAAGACATTCCATTTTGGCCCAAACTGTTGGCACCAATATGCATACATTGCGATAGCCAAGTGGCAATTGGAAGGGCTGGGAGCATTACGTATAACGGTAAATCTCATCATATACGACGAAGACATAAAACCGCTAGGCAATTACTCTCTAGAGGAATTATCACGATTGACAATGTAAAGTCAAGTGATAATGTGTCGGATCCACTTACAAAAGGCCTAACTAGAGAGGTAGTTGAGAAATCATCAAATAGAATAGGACTATGGCCGAGAACAAGTCATTGTGGTGGTAACTCTACCTAGAAGACTGGAGATCCCAAGATCTAGGTTCAAGGAGATCAAACAAAGTCATTAATGACGGTTCAATATTGTCAACAAAGCTAAAGATGCCGGGATGAAGAAATTCGTCGCCGCAAAATTTTTGGACTACAAAATGGTAGATAGCAAGTCTGTTATTACCCAAGTCCAGGAATTGCAAGTGATTATTCATGATCTACTTGCTAAAGGTATATTTCAAATAAATATTGATGTTGAAAGTAAAGATTTTAGTATTTTTACTAACGGAATTTTCATTGAAGGTCTTGTCATCAATAAAGCATTCCAAGTAGCAGCGATAATTGAGAAGTTGCCTCCATTGTGGAAGGACTTCAAAAATTATTTGAAACACAAAAGAAAGGATATGTCCTTTGAAGATCTCATTATTCGATTGAGAATCGAAGAGGACAATAAAGCTGCTGAAAGGAGAGGCCGTGGAAATTCAACAATAATGGGAGCAAATATTGTTGAAGATAACAAAAAGAGGAAGAAGGCTTTTGATCCGAAATACAACCCAAACAAGAAGCGGTTCAGTGGAAATTGCTACAACTGTGGGAAAACCGGACACAAATCTACGGAGTGTCGTGCTCGGAAGAAAGACAAGAAAATGGGTCAAGCAAACATGGTAGAAAAACATAATGATATTGATGACTTGTGTGTCATGCTTTCTGAATGTAACTTGGTAGAAAATCCTAAGGAGTGGTGGATTGATTCTGGAGCCACCCGCCATGTCTGTGCTTTAAGGGAAGCATTTTGTACGTATACTCTTGTTGGACCCGAATAGACACTTTCAATGGGAAATGCTTCTACAGCAAAAATTGAAGGATATGGGAAGATATTTCTCAAGATGACTTCTGGCAAGGTCATGACTTTAAACAATGTCCTTCATGTGTCACGACCCAAAAATCTTTCCATTGAGTTTCGTGATGGCACCTAGTCTCTAAACTAGGTAAGCCTAACATTAACAGAAATAACATTGATATTTATTAACTTAAAATGAAATTTCTCTAAACAATTTACCATTCCCAAAACCGGTAGTACAAGTCATAAGCTTTTCTAAGAGTAGCTATACAAAATAAATACATCATTGTTCCAAACAAAAGGAACAAATGGAAATAAGTACAATTGAAGGTGACTCCGAGGACCGCGAAGGCTGCAGTAGGTTTACCTCAAGTCTCCACTGCAACGAACAGCGACTATCGATCAAATACCTAGATCTGTACACAAAAAATGTACAGAAGTGTATTATCAGCACAATCGACCCCATGTGCTGGTAAGTGCCTAGCCTAACCTCGGCGAAATAGTGACGAGGCTAGAACTAGACTACCAAATAAACCTATGCAATATAGCATACAAAAATAACAGGAAGAGGGTATAATGGGGGAAACAATGATCAACTCGTGATATAAATAGCAGAAAACAAGAATAACATAAACGTTACTCAATAAATAGTAAATACAAGTGCTATCAATTAATCAAGTTCTTCAAATATAAGTCTTTTGCCTTTAAATTATTCAAGTAATAATCTTTGAGATAATAAGTTTTTCAATGAATATATATTTTTAATATATTTCCTTCAACTAAATATCTTTCGAATATAATTCTTTGGAGTACAGGTCACCTTGTGACGCCTCATTTCATAATCACAGTAATATAGGCCTCAGCCCACTTTCATATTTTTACGGCATCTCGTGGCCATATTTATATTACAACCGCACAGACAACTCATGCGTCGTTAATGAAACCATAATAATTTTTTCGGCACCTCGTATTTATATCAAAATTTGTCATTTATAAGATCATCATATTTTTTCCGGCACCTTGCGCCCACATGTTTCTGTCTCACATTTCACAACAACATTCTCATGTTACTCAATTCATAGGGTCCATAACACAATACAATTTAAGAATGCTCAAGGAGTCTCATTTACTTAATATAAAGTAGAGTACAACTTTCAACCCATTTAGGAAATCAACTAGAAAAGATGAAGTTATATTTAGAAATCATTTGATAAAGAAAATACTCTTTTCAATTAAAGTACAATATCGAATGAATTATTACCTTTAATATGAGATATCAATAAATCAAAACATAGAAGAAATTCCTTTCTAAGTAAAGTACAACCTCAAACGGTTTAAGGAAAATTTAGCTGAGAAATCAATTGAGTTAAAATAACAAGGCGGAGTATTGTAAACACTATGGATTCCAACACAAAGTAACACAACAGTAAAGAGATCTAAACAGTTAATACACTTGAATTGATAATAACAAGTAACACGGCAAACAGAAATTGAACGTAAAGAACAACATAACTCAATTAGAATCAGGAAAATCAAGGACAAGTGCACGGCATCACCCTTCGTGCTTTTACTCTCGTCCTCACCATAAGAATCAATATAAACTTTACGGCATCACCCTTCGTGCTTTTACTCTCATCCTCACCATGAAATCATATAATCGGCACGGAAAGGTGTATCGTGTGGCACGGCATCACCCTTCGTGCTTTAACACTCTTTCCTCACCATATGAATAATATAAATGTGCACGGCATCACCCTTCGTGCTTTACGCTCTTCCTCACCCAAACAATAATCACAAGGCAAATAGGGTAAGTAAATAAATGAAATCACAATGAAACCCCATCGAGGGAACAATAGTACAACAATCAAATCCCGGCAAGGGAAAACAATATCAAAACAATAATATCCCGGCAAGGGAACAATAGTACAATAATTAAATCCAGGCAAGGGAAAACAATATCAAAACAATAATATCCTGGCAAGGGAACAATAGTACAACAATCAAATCCCGACAAGGGAAAAGAATATCAAAACAATAATATCCCGGCAAGGGAACAATAGTACAACAACCAAAACAATAATATCCCGGCAAGGGAACAGTAATATTTCAATAATATTCCGACAAGTGAACAATAATATTTCAATAATATCCCGGTAAGGGAACAATAATATCAAAATAATAATAACATATGAAGTGCAATAAACCACAACAGAGTCATAACAATTATAATACAAGACTCACGGGCATGCTTGACACCAACGTATAGATACTCGTCACCATGCCTATATGTCGTACTCCACAATTAACATGTAACAAATAAGACACGACTCCTAATCCATCAAGAAAAGGTTAGACCAAATACTTACCTCGCTTTGCAACCAATCCAAAATTCCAACAAGCCTTTGCCTCGCGAATTCATGCTCGAAATTCTTGAATCTAGTCATAAACAATTCGATTCAATCAATAAAATTTATAGGATTCCATATGAAATTGTACATTTTTCATTAAAAATTAGAAATTGCACTAAACTTTCGCCAGTGTAGCCCACGTCTCGGAATCCGACGAAAGTCGCAAAAAATGAAAGCTCATCCAACCCCGAGTCTAACCATACCGAAATTACTAAATTTCGATAACATTTCGACCCTCAAATCTATCCGAGAGGGTTTTCAAAATCTTTCAACTAAATTCATATATTTAATGCCAAAACTAGTAATAGATTCTGGTAATCTAACCAAAATTAAATTAAGAACACTTACCCAGTTGTTTTCTATGAAAGTCTCTCGGAAATCGCCTCTTCCCGAGCTCCAATTTGACAAAAATGAAAAATGGGACAAAGTCCCATTTTCTGAAATGAATGTTATGTCGAGAATTCGGGGTACTATTCTCGCGTTTTCACTTTTCACAGTACTATTCACGAGTACTATTCACGGTCACTATTCACGGGTACTATTCACGGTCACTATTTACGGGTACTATTCACAGTGCTGTGAAAAAAAATGCAGCAGTTTTCTTCCAGTCAAAATCGATCCGTTAACCTTCCGAAATCCACCCGAGGCCCTCGGGATCTCAACAAAATGCATCAACCAATCATAAAACATCATTCAAACTTGTTCTCACCTTTAGAATGCTCAAAACAACATCCAAAACACCAATTTTTCATCGGATTCATGCCTAAGAATTCCAAAAACTCTAAAACACACTTTCGATCAAAAAGTCTATCAAACCTCGTCCGAATGACTTGAAACTTTGCAGACATATCACGTTTAACACTACGGAGCTGCTCCAACTTTCGTAATTTCATTCTGACCCTCGGATCAAAATCTCACTATCGAACCAAAAACTTCAAAAATGCGACTTTCGGCATTTCAAGCCTAAATTAGCTACAGACCTCCAAAACACAATCCGAACATGTCCCTAAGTCCAAAATTACGATACGGAACTACCGGAATGGCCAAAACTTGGGGTCCGGATTCGTTTTCTCAAAATGTTGACTGAAGTCAACTCTGTTGAGTTGTAAAGCTCTAAATCATAATTTAATTCATTTTTCATACAAAAACCTTCCGAAAAATTATACGAATTGTGCACACAAGTCGAGGGATTACTGATAGAGCTTTTCAAGGTCTTAAAACACCGAGATGATTGTTTAATTTAAAGATGACATTTTAGGTCATCGCATTCTCCACCTCTAAAACAAACGTTCGTCCTCGAACGTACTAAGAATTATTTTGAGGATCCAAATTGATGATTTTACTTTTACACATACACTCGCGGTTTATCCCATATTACAACATTCGATATAAGTCCGACAACACCATTTCAATTGAGATCATTTCCTTTATACATATTTGTAAACTTTAAGACCAAATTTCTTACATTCCAATCATTTCTAAAAAGGTCTGATTTTCATGTCAACACATGATATTAGTCCTGACAGGCTATAGCAACTCGTGCCTACGTAGCCATCAAATATGGTGTATTATATTCTTCCCCACTTAGGGTCATTCGCCCTTAAATGAGAAGTAGAGTCCGTCTCCAAACACATAATGTAACTTATCTCTTTCTTTGCACATCTCAATATCCCAATTTTTTTTCTTACTCCCAAATTTTTTAGAAATTTCGGCAGAATCTCCCCTGTAATTGGGCCTATCCACCTGCCATAGTAACACCAAAACAACTCCTAACAATACGTCCACAACTCAACAAATCACCACAATGTATTTATCAATAACACCAATCTCCGCATTACGAGTGTTACACTATCATAAAAATATTTTGACATGAAACACATCATATGTATGACCTTAACCACATCTCTAGTTTTAATAGTTGTACATAATCGATTACAAAATTGCCAATTAACTTCACGTTAATAAATTCTTATTTCAAGTTTTCACTTTACTAACAACGTAGCATGAAGACCTCATAATTACATACCCAGATTAACGATTCACAATTAACATCACCTGGGCACTCACCTTGTAGGCTAAACTCAATAGTTACAATACAAATTTTACAAATTATGCACAGAGATATTCATACGAGAATTTTCAAATAAGCCTCATACGCATGACTCCCCATAAGTACTATAGTACGATTTTTTTTTTAATTTCACAAAGGGAGAATTTAAACACATAAACCTCTCACCACAAGGACCTCGTCCTTATATAGCATCCATCACAGCTAGCAGCTCGGTTTAAATATTTTATATCAAATAAAATGTGAGGATCTCGTCCTTAACTCTGAATCACAAGTATTTTGCAGATTGTGCCAACTAAAATTTTCCATTTCTTTTCTTCCTTCCTTCAAAAAAACAATTTTGGTTAAACAAAATCACAACATAAAATGATCCCTCATACCGGTAAGGTATATAATCTACAACTAAAATCAATTATTTAGAAATTACATCAAACTCATCGAATTGATTAACAAAAGTCACTTTTAGCCTCACAACTATTTTTCGTGACCAACACATAATGATAGAAATGGCTATCTCCATATAATCTCCCAACAGAAATATTCATATATGTAGATTTAAGAATTACGAAGTTCACTCATAAGTGGAGCAAAATAGGAAAATCTTTCCTCGATACTAAAAATCGAATCAAGTTATGGAAATTTTGATTTTATACTAATTCGAGACCGTACTTATAACGATATCGTCTGGTGTAGAAACCTCAGCCATACCATAGAAAATATATCAACGGACAGGGTCTCCACCTCTAGGAGTCTCACCTTCACCCCTAACATTATGACCCCTACCTCTGACTGGTCATATAAGTGGAGAAATAACTGCAATGGAGTTCGTAGACTGAGTGCTTTTAATAATTATGTTTCTCCCAAGTCTAGGAAAATTTTCTCATGATGGGCCTAGTATTACCACATTCATAACAATCCCTATGAGTGTTCATCTAACTTGTTAAACCTAATGACATACTCAGACACTGTCATGGTGACTTGACACCACCATTCAGATCAGATATACCACATATTGCAGAGAATCTGGGAGGCAAACTCCTTCAAAAACATTTCTTAAAACAGAGCTAAGTAGGTGGTGTTGCATTGGCTAGTCTGCCCTCTTCATAGGCTAGCCACAGACACCGACGGCCAATTTCCTCTTTTGCAATGCTGGCTTAACACTTCTGAGCTACCCTATTTATTCATATACTCTTCATTATTCCTTGGTGGTAACTCTTACCCTTATTTATGCACAACGATCACAAAGGTAAAACTCTATACAGATAAATCTTGGCACAAACCACATAGTCTCTAATACCACCAACTTTTTGATCTACATCCACATGTGATGATTAGGTAACCAATTAAACGTTCTTAAGATTGAACTTGTCAATCAGATGTCAAAACATATTGCATCCTCATGTGCACAACTGAAATATCTTTCCATATTTTCGCATCCCGAATTCTGGACAACACATGGTAACAATCATCGAGCAACTTTCGCTCCCTTATAACCCCCTTACAGTATCCCAAACCATTGGCGCAGTGCAAATTTCCATACATGAGTAGATGCAAAAGAACATAAGATATACGCTTCAAGCTGAATCAATATCGCACGATAAGGAATGAAAGAAGTAAGGTTATCCTAATAGTTCTATAACCTCTCAAAGATAAGTACAGACGTCTCTGTACCGATTCGCAAGAATCTACTAAACTTGCTTATGACTTGTAGCACCTATGAACCTAGAGCTCTGATACCAACTTGTCACGACCCAAAAATCCCTCCGTTGGTTTTCGTGATAAAACCTAGTCTCTAAACTAGGTAAGCCTAACATTAACAGAAATAAAATTTATATTTATTAACTTAAAATGAAATTTCTCTGAACAATTTACCATTCCCAAAACAGGTAGTACAAGTCATAAGCTTTTCTAAGAGTAGCTATACAAAATAAATACATCACTGTTACGAACAAAAGGAACAAATGGAATAACTAAAATTGAAGGTTACTCCGAGGACCGCGAAGGCTGCAGCAGGTTTACCTCAAGTCTCCACTTCAATGAACAGCTACTATCGATCAACTACCTGGATCTGTACACAAAAAATGTACAAAATTGTATTATCAGCACAACCGATCCCATGTGATGGTAAGTGCCTAGCCTAAACTCGGCGAAGTAGTGACGAGGCTAGAACCAGACTACCAAATAAACCTATGCAATATAGCGTACAAAAATAATATGAATCAGATATAATGGGGGAAACAATGTTCAACCCGTGATATAAATAGCAGAAAACAAGAACAACATAAATGTTTCTCAATAAATAATAAATACAAGTGCAATCAATTAATCAAGTTCTTCAAATATAAGTCGTTCGCCTTTATATTGTTCAAGTAATAATCTCTGAGATAATATGTTTTTCAATGAATATATATTTAGGATATATTTCCTTCAAATAAATATATTTTGAATATAATTCTTTGGAGTACAGGTCACCTTGTGACTCCTCATTTCATAATCACAGTAATATAGGCCTCATCCCACTTACATATTTTTATGGCATCTCGTGGCCATATTTATATTACAACTGCACGGACAACTCACGCGCAATTAATGAAACCATAATATTTTTTCCGGCACCTCGTGCCTATATCATAATCTGTCATTAATAAAATCATCATATTTTTCCCGGCACCTTGTGCCCACATGTTTCTGTCTCACATTTCGCAACAACATTCTCATGTTACTCAATTCATTGAGTCCATAACCCAATAAAATTTAAGAATGCTCAAAGAGTCTCATTTACTTAATATAAAGTAGAGTACAGCTTTCAACCCATTTAGGAAATCAACTAGAAAAGATGAAGTTATATTTAGAAATCATTTGATAAAGAAAATACTTTTTTCAATTAAAGTACAATATCGAATGAATTATTACCTTTAATATGAGATATCAATAAATCAAAACATAGAAGAAATTCCTTTCTAAGTAAAGTACAACCTCAAATGGTTTAAGGAAAATTTAGGTGAGAAATCAATTGAGTTAAAAATTTAACAATTGTTGAAATTTGAAGTATTGAACATATAAAAATAATAAGGCAAAGTATTGTAAACACTATGGATTCCAACACAAAGGATCAGAACAGTAAAGAGATCTAAATAGTTAATACACATGAATTGATATTAACAAGTAACACGGCAAACAAAAAGTGAACGTAAAGGACAACATAACTCAATTAGAATCAGGAAAATCAAGGACAAGTGCACTGCATCACCCTTCGTGCTTTTACTCTCGTCCTCACCATAAGAATCAATATAAACTGCACGGCATCACCCTTCGTGCTTTAATCTCATCCTCACCATGAAATCAATATAATCGGCACGAAATGGTACATTGTGTGGCGCGGCATCACCCTTCATGCTTTAACACTATTTCCTCACCATATGAATAATATAAATGTGCACGACATCACCCTTCGTGCTTTAACACTCGTTCCTCACCATATGAATAATATAAATGTGCATGGAATCACCCTTCGTGCTTTAACACTCTTTCCCACCATATGATTAATATAAATGTGCACGGCATCGCCCTTCATGCTTTAACAATCTTTCCTTACCATATGAATAATATAAATGTGCACGACATCACCCTTAGTGCTTTAACACTCTCTCACCAAAACAATGCACGGCATCACCCTTCGTGCTTTACGCTCTTCCTCACCCAAACAATAATCACAAGGAAAATAGGGTAAGTAAATAAATGAAATCACAATAAAACCCCGGCAAGGGAATAATAGTACAACAATCAAATCCCGGCAAGGGAAAACAATATCAAAATAATAATATCCCGGCAAAGGAAAACAATATCAAAATAATAATATCCCGGCAAGGGAACAATAGTACAATAATTAAATCCAGGCAAGGGAAAACAATATCAAAACAATAATATCCTGGCAAGGGAACAATAGTACAAAAATCAAATCCCGGCAAGGGAAAACAATATCAAAACAATAATATCCCGGCAATGGAACAATAGTACAACAATCAAAACAATAACATCCCGGCAAGGGAACAGTAATATTTTAATAATATTCCGACAAGTGAACAATAATATTTCAATAATATCCCGGCAAGGGAACAATAATATCAAAACAATAATAACATATGAAGCGCAATAAACCACAACAGAGTCATAGCAATTATAATACAAGACTCACGGGCATGCTTGACACCAACGTATAGATACTCGTCACCATGCTTATACGTCGTACTCCATAATTACCATGTAACAAATAAGACACAACTCCTAATCCATCAAGAAAAGGTTAGACCAAACACTTACCTCGCTTGGCAACCAATCCAAAATTCCAACAAGCCTTTGCCTCGCGAATTCATGCTCGAAATTCTTGAATCTAGTCATAAACAATTCGATTCAATCAATAAAAATTATAGGAATTAATTCCATATGAAATTTTATATTTTCCATTAAAAATTAGAAATTGCACTAAAATTTTGCCTGTAGGGCCCACGTCTCGGAATCCGACGGAAGTTGCAAAATATGAAAGCTCATCCAACTTCGAGTCTAACCATAATGAAATTACTAAATTTCGATAACATTTCGACCCTCAAATCCTCAAATCTATCCGAGAGGGTTTTCAAAATCTTTTAACTAAATTCACAGATTTAATTCCAAAACTAGTAATAGGTTCTGGTAATCTAACCAAAATTAAGTTAAGAACACATACCCCGTTGTTTTCCTATGAAAATCTCCCAGAAATCGCCTCTTCCCGAGCTCCAATTTGACAAAAATAAAAAATGGAAAATGTTCTGTCAAGAATTCGAGTTACTATTCACGTGTTTTTACTGTTCACGATACTATTCATGGTACTATTCACAATCACTATTCACGGTGCGGTGAAAAAAATGCAGCAGTTTTCTTCCAGTCAAAATCGATCCGTTAATCTTCTGAAATCCACCCGAGGCCCTCAGGACCTCAACGAAATGCATCAACCAGTCATAAAACATCATTCAAACTTGTTCCCACCTTTGCAACGCTCAAAACAACATCCAAAACACCAATTTTTCATCAGATTCAAGCCTAAGAATTCCAAAAACTCTAAAACACACCTTCGATCAAAAAGTCTATCAAACCTCGTCCGAAAGACTTGAAATTTTGCACACACGTCACGTTTAACACTACGGAGCTACTCCAACTTTCATAATTTCATTCTGACCCTCAGATCAAAATCTCACTATCGAACCGAAAACTTCAAAAATGTGACTTTCGGCATTTCAAGCCTAAATTAGCTACAGACCTCCAAAACACAATCCGAACACGCCCCAAAGTCCAAAATTACAATACGGAACTATCGGAATGGCCGATACTTGGATCCGGATTTATTTTCTCAAAATGTTGACCGAAGTCAACTTAGTTGAGTTCTAAAGCTCTAAATCATAATTTAATCTATTTTTCATACAAAAACCTTCCGAAAAATTATATAGATTGTGCACGCAAGTCGAGGGATTACTGATAGAGCTTTTCAAGGTCTTAAAATACCAAGATGATTGTTTAATTTAGAGATGATATTTTGGGTCATCACATCATGTTCCCGAAATTAGGAAGAACTTAGTCTCTACTAGACTTCTTGTAAAGCATGGTTTCAAGTGTATTTTTGTATCCGACAAGGTAGTCATAAGTAAGAATGAAATGTTTGTAGGAAAAGGTTACCTTACAGAGGGCCTTTTCAAGCTGAATGTAATAATTGTCGAAAACAATAATAAAACTTCAGCTTCTTCTTATTTACTTGAGTCAAATAATTTATGGCATGAACGTTTGGGTCATGTCAACTATAAAACCTTGCGGAAAAATGATTAACTTGGAAGTATTGCCTAAGTTTGAATGCAAAAAATTAAAATGTCAAATATGTGTGGAATCTAAGTATGTTAAACATCCGTATAAGTCGGTTGAAAGGAATTCATATCCTTTAGACTTAATTCACACAGATATTTGTGACATGAAGTTAATACCATCTCGCGGTGGAAAGAAGTATTTCATAACCTTTGTTGACGACAATACTCGATATTGTTATGTTTACTTACTTAATAGTAAAGATGAAGAAATAGACGCATTCAAGAAATACAAAAATGAAGTTGAAACGCAACTTAACAAGAAAATCAAAATGATAAGAAGTGATAGGGGTGGTGAATATGAATCTCCTTATGAACAAATATGTTTAGAATATGGAATTATTCATCAATCAACGGCCCCTTACATGCCTCAATCCAATGGGATTGCAGAAAGAAAGAATCGTTCATTAAAGTAGATGATGAACGCATTATTGATAAGTTCTGGATTGCCACAGAATATGTGAGGGTAAGCCATTCTTACGGCTAGCCGAATAGTAAATCGAGTACCCCATAGCAAAACACAATTCATTCTATATGAAAAATGGAAAGGAAGGAAGCCCAACTTGAATAATCTGAAACTGTGGGGGTGTTCGGCAAAAGTGCAAGTTCCTAAACCCAAAAGGGTAAAAATAGGACCAAAAGCAATTGATTGTGTTTTCATAGGATATGCGACCAATAGTAAAGCATATCGATTTTTGGTTCATAAATCAGAAAATCCTGACATTCATAATAATACGGTTATAGAATCAGATAATGATGAGTTCTTTCAAAATATATATCCGTATAAAAAGGAATGCAAGTCGATTGGTGAAGGATCTAAACGACCTCGGGAAGAAACAAATGAAAGTACATTTAATCAAGAGGATCCAAGACGTAGTAAACGTCAAAGAACGTCTACTTCATTTGGACCAGATTTTATGACTTTCTTATTAGAAAATGAGCCTCGAACATTTAAAGAAGCTATGTCATCTTCGGAATCATTGTTCTGGAAAGAGGCAGTCAATAGTGAAATAGAATCCATATTGAACAATCATACATGGGAATTGGTTGATCTTCCTCCTGGAAATAAACCTTTGGGTAGTAAATGGATTTTTAAAAGAAAAATGAAAGATGATAGCAATATTGATAAATATAAGGCAAGACTTGTTATCAAAAGGTATAGACAACGAGATGGTCTTGACTACTTTGATACATATTCTCCGGAGACGAGAATTACGTCCATACGACTGCTAGTAGCTATAGCTGCAGTTTATGGTCTTCAAATTCATCAAATGGACGTATAGCCTTCTTAAATGGAGATTTGGAGGAAGAAATCTACATGGAACAACCTGAAGGGTTTGTGGTTCCAGGTAAAGAAAAGAAGGTATGTAGACTTGTTAAGTCCCTCTACGGACTAAAACAAGCACCCAAACAATGGAATGCGAAATTTGACCAAACAATGTTGTCAAATGGTTTTAAGATAAATGAATGTGATAAATGTGTGTACATTAAAAATGTTCCAAATCACAGTCATTGTTTGCCTATATGTGGATGATATGCTGATAATGAGTAATGGCATTACCAACATAAATGCGACTAAGCGTATGCTAACTAGCAATTTTGATATGAAGGACTTAGGAGTTGCGGATTTAATTCTGGGGATTATGATCCAAAAGACTCCTCAAGGTTTGGCATTGTCACAATCTCATTATATTAAGACAGTACTTAAAAAATTCAAGCACTTGGGCTTTAAAGTTGCAAAGACTCCAATTGACATAAATCTTGCATTAGCAAAGAATAAAGGCCAAAGCATATCACAATTGGACTATGCTCATATGCTGGGATGCTTAATGTACATCATGAATTGTACACGACCAGATATAGCTTGTGCTATAAGTAAACTGAGTCGATACATCAGCAATCCAGGTCAATCTCATTGGATGGCAATGAAACGAGTTTTGGGATATTTAGAACATACCCAAAACTTTGATTTGCACTACAGTAAATATCTTGCGGCGATTCAAGGATATTATGATGTAAATTGGATCACCGCTTCAATTGACTCGAAGTCCACAAGTGGATATGTATTCACTATTGGTGGAGGAGCAGTATCTTGGAAGTCGTCCAAAAAAACTTGTATTGCCCGCTCTACAATGGAGCCTGAGTTCATAGCTTTAGATAAAGCCGGAGAAGAAGCTGAATGGCTCTGAAATTTCTTGGAAGACATTCCATTTTGGCCCAAACCGTTGGCACCAATATGCATACATTGCGATAGCCAAGCGGCAATTGGAAGGGCTGAGAGCATTATGTATAACTGTAAATCTCATCATACACGACGAAGACATAAAACCTCTAGGCAATTACTCTCTAGAGGAATTATCACGATTGACTATGTAAAGTCAAGTGATAATGTGTCGGATCCACTTACAAAAGGCCTAACTAGAGAGGTAGTTGAAAAATCATCAAATAGAATGGGACTATGGCCGAGAACAAGTTATTGTGGTGGTAACTCTACCTAGAAGACTGGAGATTCCAAGATCTAGGTTCAAGGAGATCAAACAAAGTCATTAATGACGGTTCAACATTGTCAACAAAAAACTTGGTCCATTCTCGTGATGAGACAATGTTCAGTACCAAGGATAAAGCATTAAGGTTTTTTAATGATTTCTAAATTTGATACGAGGTATATCAGATAAAGTATCTACAGGATAACACGTTTAGGAATCACCTATGTAAGTGTGAAGTGTTAGCCGCTTCAACGAGAATTCTGCAAGGCCAATTCTTTACGCACTTATGAAACCAGGCGGTGTTTATGGCTGAAACAAACACAATAATGAGAACCAAAGATGGTTAAGGATTAATTGTGTGACTTATGGTTGTCTAGGTATACACTAAAGTTTGACGGTCCAAAGATATCAAATCTATCGATCGACCCAGTATATCCGACATAAGTTCACTACGGAAAGTTCAAAGGAGAACCTACTTATACATATGCAATTAATCCTTGCTTGCGAATCACACAAGTTTATCATGTATACTTACGTGATATAGCCATTCCCCATTCATGTGGGGGATTGTTGAGTTTCTTTTTAATATTGAAAGGTATTAAAAGAGGGTGAATGGGAAATGGAGGGAAATGGAAATTTTTGAGTAAAATTTTAAGTTTCCCTCTCTTTTTAATGAGACATTGTCCCTCATTGGTAGAGGATAAGAATTTTGGTGGGTTTATATACAAATGCACTTCATGTAGCTCTTAAAGAGTTAGGAAGAAGTCAAGCCTCACGTCGTCGTCGTCGTCGTCGCTCGCTCGGCTTTGGCTTCGATTTCGGAGTCGGCTTCAGCTTCATATTCGGATTTGGAGGATTTGGATTTGGATTTGGATTTGGATTTGGTCAAATGATCGATCGATTGATTAATTTTTTGGACCAAATTTATTTGATAATAGTGAATATTAACGTAATATAATCCGTATTTGTAATGGATATTTTCCAATCCATATATTGTACCACCAGTTGCAATAGCAGCCGCTCTAAGTGCTTGCTCCACAACAAGCAAGTGCTTGCTCCACAACAAGCAAGTGCTTGCTCCACCATGGAGGGGGGGCGGATTTCTCACAAACTGGCTGCTATAAATATGAGCAGCAGCAGTTGGAAAACGACACCGAAAACTAAGAGCTATTGATCTTCTCTTCACAGAAAACTCAACGTTGGCCATACTTTGCATTCCTTCCTCTCAGATGTGACGACCCGACCCGTCATCTCATGAGTTACACTCCATTTCCCTCATTTTTATGCTTCTTCATGTTTCGTTATCGGTATGTGGTGTGTTAGAGTTGATTTGGATTGGTTTTGATAAGAAATGAGACACTTAGTCTCTTTAAGGATGGCTTGCTTTGGAAAAAGTCAACCAGATGTTGACTTATGAATTATAGGGCTCAGATGGGATTTCCGGCAATTTGGTTAGCTTCGGGAAGTGATTCGTGACTTAGGAGTGCGATCGGAATTGGTTTTGGAGGTTCGGTGTAGAATTAGGCTTGAATTGGCGAAGTTAGTTTTCTGGCGAATACCGGTTGATAGGTGAGATTTTGATCCGAAGGTTGGAATGGAATTCCAAGAATTGCGGTAGTTTCGTTAGGTGATTTTGGATATGTGTGCAAAATTTCAGTTCATTCGGACGTCGTTTGGTCAGGTTTTTGATCGAATGCGTGTTTCGAAAGTTTTTGAAAGAACTTAGGCTTAGATTTGATGTAATTTGGTGGTTTTAGTATTAATCGTGGTGTTTTTATGATGGGAACAAGTTTTAATAATGTTTTAGGATGTATTGGTATTTTTGGTTGAGGTCCCGGGGGCCTCAGGGTCAGTTCCGATGGTTAAACGGAGAGTTTTTAGACTTTTGCAAGGAAATGAGTTGCTGGTACTTGGTATTTTCGCACCTACGGTTATGGGACCGGGGGTACGGTCTCGCAGGAGTGATGGTGAAGCCGCAGAAGCGAAAACCTGGGAAGTTGCCTGTTTTCGCAGAAGCGGTTGGGAAGCTGCATCTGCAAAGCAGCAGATACGGAATTTGCTTCGCAGAAGCGGATCGTTGAATCTTGGGATTTTCCGCAGAAACGGAAGGAGACCGCATAAGTGGAAGTCGCAGAAGTGACGTTTGGACCACAAAGGCGGATTCTGCTGGACAGAAGTACTTAATTCATCTTCGCAAAATTTTGAAATGGTAACACATTTCACTTCGGACTTGGGGAATTTTTGGACAATTTTGAAGAGGGTTTCAAGGGCTTTGATCAGGTATGAATTCTTTGACTTAAAATATGATTTTATGGTGTAAATACATGGACTAGAGTTGAAAACTCAAGGAATTAAGGTTCAAAAATGGTGTGGATTTGTGGGGTCAATTGGACCCCGATTCTGGTAAATTTAAGATGTATAGACTCGTGGCAAGACGAGGAATCCGGTAATGTGAGTTTTGTAACTTTTTGAGAAGCGCGCTCGGGGTTCGGGTTTTTGCTAGTTTCGAGATTTTTGCTATATTTCGATTGTTTTCGATTGGATATTGTTCCCTTGGCATATTGTAATGTATTCGCTCTGATTTTGGTTAGATTCGACGCGCGTGGAGGCCGATTTGAGAGGCAAAGGCGTCGCAAGCTAGAGATTGCACCGGTTCAAGGTGAGTAATGCTTGTAAATGATATCCTGAGGGTTTGAAACCCTGGATTGCACATCGTGGTGCTATATTGAGGCACACACATTCTATGACGAGTGCAGGGTCGTTTTCTATTGGGGATCGTGACTTGGTCCATCCCAAGTGATATTTCTTCTCTATTGGTGATTTAGACACATACTATATTGATGCTAATTGGGCTTATTGCCATGTGTGGGGCCTTGTGCCGACCTGTAGAACCCTTAGGGGATTGATATTTACGCATATTTTGCATATCATTTAGTTTCAATCCAAGGTTTTAAATACTATTTTTGCAAACTCATCCATACTCCTAAGTTTTGAAAACTCAAATGATATTTTAAATGATAATTCGTGCTGAGAACTACTGTTTTATAAATGCCCAAGGGGCTTATGATGATTGCTGGACTAAGCATGGATCGGGTTGCGCTCCGCAGCAGTGATTTTGAAACAGTGGTAACAATGACACTGTATGATGTGACTTGAAACAGTGGTAATAATGACACTGTATGATGTGACTTGAAACAGTGGTAACAATGACACTGTATGATGTAAATTGGTCAGGTAACAATGACTGACCGGTCAGGTAACAATGACTGACCATGAATTAATTGATGTCACGAGATGTCTTGATATTGCGCTTGGGCTATAGGAGCCCCTCCGAAGTCTGTACACGCCCCCAGTGAGTGTCATCGATGATAAAAAAATATGGATGGCTCGGGCTGCACGCCGCAGTGGGTACTGGAATGTACCATCATATGCATTGCATTGCATTGCATTCATGCATCTGTTCATTATTTGTTATTTGTGATATTTCTTAAGATATCTATCTGCTGTTATGGTATTATCTGATCACTCCTAAAGAGGATAACTTTCAGACAGTGGTAACAATGACACTGTATTATGTGTTTGGTCAGGTAACAACGACTGACCAGGAATAACACCGTGCGGTCAGGTAACAATGGTTGACAATGAACGAGAATAGAGCCCGAGGGGCGAGGTTCTGTGTATAGCGGTACTAATTGTTTGAGATTATTTTTGCAACTGTTGAAAAGATTATTTTCAAAAGAGGTTAAAACTCAGCCAAGATATTTCCAAAGATTTCACAGTTTCACTGATTTCTAAAGGAGTTATACGTATTTTCTTGCCGCTCAGTTATTATTTACTTTTATTACTCACTGAGTTGGAGTACTCACTTTACTCCCTGCACCTCGCGTGCAGATGTAGGTACTAGTTTACCCGGTAGCGGGTTAGAGCTAGTTGAGGATTTTGCTATTGCAGCCGAGCAAGGTGACCGCCAGCGTTCGCGGCACCGGATTTCTTATTTTGATTCTAAATTTTTAATCCATGTATTAAAGGCCTTGTAGTTGACTTAAAAAAATCCTTCTAGATGCTCGTGACTTGTGACACCCCGGTCGGGCTGTATCGGGATAGTTCCCTGTTTTATTATTTTTCCTCCGCATATATGATAATTTTAATAATGTTTTAGACTTATTTATGCTAAGTAAGTATTAAAGAGGTATTGATGTTTGTTGGTTGGCCTTGTCTTCACGAGAGGCGCCATCACGACCGGGTTTGGGAGTTGGGTCGTGACAAGTTGGTATGAAAGCCTAGGTTACTAGGTCTCGCGAGTCATAAGCAGGTTTAGTAGAGTCTCGCGGATCGGTACAGAGACGTCTGTAATTATCCTCGAGAGGCTGCAGAAACTTTAGGAAAACTTCACTTTCTTGGAATTCTTATCATGCGTACTTGATTCAGCTTGAGATATAACTCTTGAAATTCCTTCCACACGTTTGTATGCGCACGTGAGCACTCAGTATCAGATGTTCCTTGATAGCTTGTGATTCCCCGATCAACGGGCGAGATGTGATCTCTATGAGTTCGATGTTGCCCAGTCTAGAGGACTTGAGACCGGATCTTTGCCTATGGCTTGGGCACCGAGGTGCTGATTGTGTGAGCAAGTGTTTTGAAATTATATGTTCGGTATTGTCCCTATTAGCCGGAATGGCATTTTGATATTCATGTGATGAGTATGTTAGTACTGCGAGATGTATCTATATGACTTGGTAGTGACGAAGAAGTCTGCTGGATAATAGAGTAAGTGTTAAGTAATTCGATTCCTATTGTGATTTGATATGTAGCCCGAATATGGGTGCGTGAAGAATATTTTTATGTCCCCTAGTTGGGGAGTGAAGTGCATTACATGTGGCGGAATAAGTTCAGACCCAGGATGACTAAATGACTGTGTAACGTATATGATGGTGGGAGGTATGCAGAAATGTTAAATTGAGGCGAAACAGGTGGGTTATCTCCTACGGCGTGTTCCTAAGTGGTATGATCCTTATGTGTATGTTAGAAGATCTCATGTGTAATTGAAGGGTACATGTTGAAATTCGACAATTCGGGTCGCTTAAGAGAGTGGACTCAACTGATGTGGGATAAATGCGAGATTTGCAAAGGATTACAGTACTAGATGATCTGTTTTTTCACAATTGGTAGATGATTTGAGTTTAATCTCACTATGATATTGTGGCATCATTACGGTGAAATTATTATGGGTTATTGAGTGTGTCCTGATATATGTCTTCGAGCCAAGTTGGGGAGGTTGTTGTTGATTAGCTGATCACATGGTTATGCACTATGTTGGCTCTGTTCCGAGGTATGCTGGCGGATCAGTCCTAGTTATAGAAATTGAGCCGAGGATGGAACGAGTGAAATAAAGTTTTGGTAAAGGTTACATTATGCCTCGTAGAGTATGAGAATCACAGAATGTCTAGAGTGTTATTAGCAGAAAATGCTTTGTGTATAGAGAAGGAAGATGTTTGTTTGTATTGGAATTAGATCATATCCTGCCGTGTCAGAGTGCTAATAAGGCACGAGTGGTTCTGTTCGCTAAGTCAGGTAATATGCAATTTGAATAAGAGTGAATGACTCTCGAGAATGGTTTTATTGTGTTCAAGATTCTACATGAAACAATCAGGTGTCTCAAGGTTGTGTATGTGGTCAGAGATTGTGTTTTCATTGGAAAGGTCAAGACTTGTGGTATTTTATGTTAATTATGGGGCTCTATGTATCAGTATCTGGAAAGTAATGGTAACGAATTCAGATTCGCAGGAAGTTCTTCAAAGTAAAGTATTCTGGAATGTGGTATTTCTGGAAATAATTGAGGGAGTATTCAGTGGCTTATGGGTCTTAGACAGTGTGGTCTTATGTTCGAGTCTCGTGTGGTAAGCCTGTATTTAGGCATTGTGATACTATAACGAGGGAGAAATATCAAGTTGATGATGAATCGAAAGGGAAATTAGATAGATGGAATAGCTTGAAGACCGAATCAGTATGGTAAGGGTATGATTAATTCTTCGTATGTGTTCGAGGTAATGAGCTTTTACAAGCATTCTGCAGTGATGCTCTTGAGTTTCGATAGCTTGCTTAGCTTGGTTTGGATAGAAGGGTTCAGTCCTGAAATTGGCAAAGATGTTCTTGTTGGGTTTTACCGTGGTTTGAAGATGAGTATATTTTCTATGGGTATGCGAAGCATGGAATGTGTAATGATTCTTCTTCTAGATGGGATTGACGAAAGGTCTTGGCTAGATGAGTTACAATTCAGTTCTGGAAAGAAGTTCATAAAAATTATTAGGCAACGGGTAGCCTCAGGTAATCAAGAAAATGGTACTGCTAATCGGAAGCGATTTGACGAGAGTAAATGTCTCAAAAAGGGTAATGTGATTTGACTGATGATACTTCGGTAGTATTGCGGCGCTTCCTTGTTAGATCGACCGCTGATGTCTGAGTTGTTTGATGGTACAGGCAAATTTTTAAGAATATCTTTCGTGGAATGATTGGGTACTTGAGATGTAATATGTATTCATACGGCGAAACTTGGGATCAGGTACAGTGACTGGTGTGCTATATGGAGTTGGAGACTGGGAGTTCTCATGTTCAGGCTAGGTAGTGGTTGTGGATCGTGTGTATTGGTACCATTAACGGCTATTGGGATTTGGGAGCCCGAGTGGATCATTCTTTGCTTGGTATATTAGATTTTGGATATGATATTGGGTTGTAGACAGGTTATCTCGGTGTTGGGTTATTCTAGACTATTGTGTTATGGGCTATGTCAGATAATGTCATAGGTTGCGTGGCGGAGTGCATCGGATTATGTTCTAGCAGAGTGGCTATATTCCAAAGACCAGCGGACGGCTGGGAAGGATTATTTTTCTTAATTGGGCCTTCGTGGCGGATGTCAGTGCAGAGGTTTCTACCATTGATTTAGTTCCGGTATTGAGGGACTTTTTCAGATGCGTTTCTTGTGGCCGGGCATGTCGCCGGGCGAGGTTGTGGATTTCGATATTTATTTGGTGCCGGGCACTGTATCGTACGGCTCCGGTAGGAGTTATAGTAGTGGAAGGAGCAGCTTCAGGCTTCTTAATATTGAGTTCGTTGGCAGGCAGAGGTGGCTACATATTTAGCTTGAGTTAGCTTGGTTGGCCCCGAGTTGTATTGTTGAGGGATAAGTTGATTCGATTGTTATTGAGCTTGTTAGTGATCTAAGGAGATTTGTGAGTTCCTTTTCTGTGCTGTGAGACGTTATGATTTGTTGGATTTGGGCACATGTGGTGCGGTTCTATTAAGGATTTAAAGAGGAAGTCAAGCGGGAAGAGTAATTGAGTGTTGCTCGGTGTATGGAGTATTGGCTATGGCCTATCGGGTTGCGGGTCGTGTGTTATTTGTTTCACCATGGGTGCAAGGGATTGCTTGGTTTCAGACATCAAAAATTGTGTGTGGCTGTTGATTTTGAGCATAGCGACTTGAGGTGCTTCATTTGTGTCAATGTGTGGATAGGATCGCGCATTGTAGCGAGGCTACGTGGAGTTATGAACCTTCGGGGTAGATTCAGGTATTCTAATTCTATGATGTGAGACGGAGTCTCAGCCCTGTGTTGTGATGGTACTGATAAGCTTGAGGTACAGCTCTTTCGTTGAGTCACTTTTCATGAATTGAGTATGTTCAGGTCGTTTCTCATTGGTGCGTGTATTATGCAAGATGTGGCTTACGCCTGTGTTGAGGTGTCATATCATCAGAGTGGTGTGTTGGATTCGAGGTGATCGTTGGAGTCATTAATGAATACGAACATATTTGATTTCAGCTTGTTAGAAGGGTAATATCGAGGTTCGGCTCGAAAATTTGTTGTGGTATTAGTCAAAGGGAAGTGGCTTCACGAATGGTTGATTTGAGAAATGATTACGGTTTATCGTGTGTTTCATTTATCGTTGGCAGTGCATGAAAGTGTTGGAATAAGGCTTTAACTAATAAGAGGTTTTCTATCGGTATTTGGCTATTGTGGGCAACTACTATGAATAGAGTCTATCATTTCGGGTGTTTGGATTATGTGGCATATCATATGACTTCACCCGAGGTTACAGGTATGGCTTATTACAGCTGGTTTGAGACTATTCAAAGTATAGGTGAGGTTTTGATCGTATTGATGGTTTCAGCAGTGAAAAATTGGGTAATTTCAGCTATGTTTTGTTATCAGACCTATGTGAGATAAGGTGACGTGGGATCACCCCGGGTATATATTTGGTAAGGTCATTCAGCTATTGGTTGGCTTTTAGGACAACTCTGGGTACGCTCGAGGACGAGCGTTTGTTTAAGTTGGGAGGATGTGACGACCCGACCCGTCGTCTCATGAGTTACCACTCCGTTTCCCCCATTTTTATGCTTCTTCATGTTTCGTTATCGGTATGTGGTGTGTTAGAGTTGATTTTAATTGGTTTTGATAAGAAATGAGACACTTAGTCTCTTTAAGGAAGGCTTGCTTTGGAAAAAGTCAACCGGATGTTGACTTATAAGTTAGAGGGCTCGGATGATATTTTTGGTG
>MU750085.1:32185-53670 GCA_026770625.1 Nicotiana glauca | reverse complement strand
TTTTGAAAGAACTTAGGCTTGGATTTGATGTAATTTGGTGGTTTTAGTGTTAATCGTGGTGTTTTTATGATGGGAACAAGTTTGATTAATGTTTTAGGATGTATTGGTATTTTTGGTTGAGGTCCCGGGGGCCTCGGGGTGAGTTCCGATGGTTAAACAGAGAGTTTTTGGATTTTTGCAAGGAAATGGGCTGTTGTATCTGGTATGTTTGCACCTGCAGTTATGGGACCGCAGGTGCGGTCTCGCAGGAGCGATGGTGAAGCCGCAGAAGCGAAAACCTGAGAAGTTGCCTGTTTCCGCAGAAGCGGTTGGGAAGCCGCAGATGCGGAATTTGCTTCGCAGAAGCGGATCTTTGAATCTTGGGATTTTCTGCAGAAGTGGAAGGAGACCGCATAAGCGGAAGTTGCAGAAGCGACGTTTGGACCACAAAAGCGGATTCTGCTGGACAGAAGTACTTAATTCATCTTTGCGAAATTTTGAAAGGGTAACACATTTCACTTCGGACTTGAGGAGTTTTTGGGCGATTTTGAAGAGGGTTTCAAGGGCTTTGATCAGGTATGAATTCTTTGACTTAAAATATGATTTTATGGTGTAAATACATGGACTAGAGTTGAAAACTCAAGGAATTAAGGTACAAAAATGGTGGTTTAGGGCTTGAACTCAGGAGAGTTAAGAATGGGGATTTGAGGGGCCAATTGGACCCCGATTCTGGTAAATTTGATATGTATAGACTCATGGCGAGACGAGGAATCCGGTAATGTGAGTTTTATAATTATTCGAGAAGCGGGCCCGGGGCTCGAGTTTTTGCTAATTTTGAGATTTTTGCTATATTTCAATTGTTTTCGATTGGGTATTGTTCCCTTGGCATATTGTAATGTATTCGCTCTGATTTTGGTTAGATTCGACGCGCGTGGAGGCCGATTTGAGAGGCAAAGGCATCGCGAGCTAGAGATTGCATTGGTTCGAGGTGAGTAATGCTTGTAAATGATATCCTAAGGGTTTGAAACCCCGAATTGCACATCGTAGTGCTATATTGATGCGAGACATGCATTCTATGACGAGTGCAGGGTCGTTTGCTATTAGGGGTCGTGACTTGGTCCATCCCAAGTGATATTTCTTCTATATTGGTGATTTAGACACATACTATATTGATGCTAATTGGGCTTATTTCCATGTGTGGGGCCTTGTGCCGACCTGTAGAACCCTTCGCGGATTGATATTACTGTTTTAGCATATTTTGCATATCATTTGGTTTCAATCCAAGGTTTTAAATACTGTTTTTGCAAACTCAGCCATACTCCTAAGTTTTAAAAACTCAAATGATATTTTAAATGATAATTCGGGCTGAGAACTACTGTTTTATAAATGCCCAAGGGGCTTATGATGATTGCTGGACTGAACATGGATCGGGTTGCGGGTCGCAGCAGTGATTTTGAAACAGTGGTAATAATGACACTGTATGATGTGACTTGAAACAGTGGTAACAATGACACTGTATGATGTAAATTGGTCAGGTAACAATGACTGACCGGTCAGGTAACAATGACTGACCAGGAATTAATTGATGTCACGAGATGGCTTGACATTGCGCTTGGGCTGTAAGAGCCCCTCCTTAGTCTGTACACACCTCCAGTGAGTGTCATCGATGATAAATAAATATGGATGGCTCGGGCTACACGCCGTATTGGGTACCGGAATGTACCATTATATGCATTGTATTGCATTCATGCATTTGTTCATTATTTGTTGTTTGTGATATTTCTTGATATATCTATCTGTTGTTATGGTATTATCTGATCACTCCTAAAGAGGATAACTTTCAAATAGTGGTAACAATGACACTGTATTATGCGTTTGGTCAGGTAACAACGACTGACCAGGAATAACACCGTGCGGTCAGGTAACAATGGCTGACCATGAACGAGAATAGGGCCCGAGGGGCGAGGTTCTGTGTATAGCGGCACTAATACTTTGAGATTATTTTTGCAACTATTGAAAAGATCATTTTAAAAAGAGGTTTAAACTGAGCCAAGATATTTCCAAGGATTTCACAGTTTCACTGATTTCTAAAGGAGTTTTACACTGTTTTTATACAGCATGATAATCTGTTATACGTGTTTTCTTGCCGCTCAATTATTATTTACTTTTATTACTCACTGAGTTGGAGTACTCACTTTACTCCTGATCGTAGCGGACTCAACTCTTAGGAAGAGCGGGCGCTAATACTTTTACCCAATAGTGGTATCGGGGTCAATTTTCCACAGGGAGCTTCAATTTGGAGTTGAGTGTTTGTATGGTCTAGGACTGCGTTTTGGCTCCTAATTGATCTTCTAACATTTTTGGTTTTCTTTTGATTATCAACTACAATTTATAAACTACAAATGTAAAGCTAAGTTATGCTAAGATATCAATTCTAGGTTGTATGCATTATAGAGAAAGGCACTAGGGTTGTGGCATTTACCTAGGTGGTCAACTAACGGATAGAGATTCCTAATGCAAGAATGATGATTATGGGACTTATTCTATAACCGTTGCACTTTTGCTCCCACTCTCACACCTCTCAGTAGAGAGAGTGATTTTGCCCAATTGAATCTCTTGAGACCAATTGGGTAGACCAATTTGCCCAAGCAACTTAGGGTTCAAGTTGGGTAATTACTCTCTCGAGGTTTAACCCGTTAATTGGGACTACCATTCTCATGGGTCCATCCCAATTCCTTGTTGGAATTAATCTTGGGGTCATAGACTCTCTTTCTCAAGAAGAATCAAGACCCACTAAGTTGAACTTAGTGTTTGCAACCACCAAATCTTAATGAAAATATAAGATTAACCCAAATAACAAATACCCAACATCATTCATGCACACCCTCCGGCCCGTGACCATGCGAGTAGGAATCAATTCATTATTGGCATTGGTGACGACCGTCATACCCCCCTTCTTTGGCACACATTGGACCGGGGAGGTCCATGAACTATCCGATATAGGGTAGACTACACCGGCATCCAACCACTTGATAACCTCTTTCTTGACTACCTCTTGCATAGCTTCATTTAGTCTTCGTTGGTGCTTAAGAGACGGCCTTGCATCTTCCTCCAAAATGATCTTATGCATACAAAAAGCGGGGCTTATACCCCAAATATCCGCCAACATCCATCCAATCGCCCGCTTGCACTTTTGAAGCACCGCCAAAGTGGCGTCAACCTGCAAGTTAGTTAAGCAAGAAGAAAGAATAACAGGCAAAGTGAAATTAGGACCCAAGTATTCATACCTGAGGTGAGGAGGAAGTGGTTTCACCTCCAATACCGGTGGCTCCTCAATAGATGGCTTTTATGGGGAAGTTTTACGATTCTCAAGGTCCAATGATAATTTCCTAGGCTCATAAGAGTATGAGCCCATACCATGCAAAGCATTTACACATTCAATTCTCCTGGCATCATCATTAGCCTCCATATTCAAAAGCACTGCTTCAAGTGAGTCTTCAACATTGATCATTGCGCTTGTGTCATCCACTATCACCGCCGTGACAATGTCAACAAATGAGCAAACCTCTGTACTATTTGGTTGCCTCATAGATTTGCATACATGGAACACCACCTTTTCATCACCAACTCGGAAGGTCAACTCTCCCGCCTCGACATCAACCAAAGCCTTCCCCGTTGCTAGTAAAGGTCTTCCAAGGATTGGAACTTCAAAGTCCACCTCACAATCTAGTATCACGAAGTCGGCCGGCAAGATAAACTTATCAACACGAACAACGACATCATCAATGATACCCAAAGGCCGCTTCATTGACCTATCCGCCATTTGGATCTCATTGAAGTCGGGCGAGGTTGCCCGATTCCCAAAGTTTTGAAAACCGAATATGGCATTAAGTTGATACTCGCCCCCAAGTCACAAAGGGCTTTTGCAAAGTCAGCGCTTCCAATAGTGCACGGGATAGTGAATGCACCGGGGTCCTCAAGTTTAGGAGCCATAGAGTGTATAATTGCGCTCACTTGATGGGTCATCTTGATTGTCTCGCACTCTATTGATCTCTTCATTGTAATCAAATCCTTCATGAATTTCGCATACCCCGGCATTTTATCGAGTTCCTCCACCAAAGGCACATTGATAGTCAAACTCTTCATCATCTCAATGAATTTCTCAAATTGGTTATCACCTCTTTTCTTGGCCAAACGTTGAGGGTAGGGCGGAGGAGGCCTAGTGAAGGGTGCCTTAGCTTTCGGAATATCTATCACATGTTCCCTAGATGGGTTCACGTTCTCTTGTGTATCCTCCTCACTCTCATGAATGTCAATTCGCACTTCACTTCTTGCACTTGGTTCCACCACATCATCAACCCCCGTAGGCATACCATCATTAGGCAACTCATCTTCATCTACCATAACTTGATTCTCTCTTGAGGCATGCACATCACCGCCTTATCCACTCCGTGTGGTCACCGCCATCACATGGTTGTTGTGCCCACCCTTAAGGTTCACTACCGTGTCACTAGGTAGAGCACCCTTTGGGCGAGTATTTAAGGATTGTGAAATTTGACCAAGTTGCACCTCCAAGTTACGGATGGAAGCGTTGTGTGAACCCAATTGTGCATCTGAGTCTTGGTTTTTCTTCATCATTTGTTCAAAAATAACCTCAATTCTCCAAAATTCATTGCCCAAGAACTCGACCCTTGAGATTGAAATGGTGGCGGGTTGTTTGGTTGTTGAAACATCAGAGGCCTTTGAAAGCCTTGCCCCCGATTACCTTGACCACCATTGTTGTTCCACCCCCCTTAACCATTGTTATTATTCCAATTGTTGTTGTTGTTTCCATTCCAATTTCCACCATTGTTACCTTGATTCCCCCAATTGTTATTTTGGTTATTCCCATTCCAAATTCCATAGCCTTGTTGTTGATTATTGTTATTCCAATTTCCACCTCCTTGGTGATGACTCCAATTCCCTTGAGATCGCCATTGTTGATTGTCTTGATTTCCTCTATTTCCTTGGTAGTTGTTAACATATTGACAATCCTCACTTTGCTCATCATAGAACTTGTTTGAATAAACACTACCATCATCATAGTTGTCACAATTTCCTTGAGGTTGTTGCCCTCTTTGCTTTTTTTCATCATATTCACTCCTTCCATGGCATTGACTTGGAGCGGGTTTTGAACTTATTGCAATTGCACCTTCGCCAATTGGTTCATTGTTGTTGTATGTTCGGCAATGGCTTGGCCGTGATCATGCAACTCCTTATGCAAATGGATGACATTAGGATCACCTTGAGAAATGTTTGCCCGGCTTTGCCACGCCAAAGAAGTATCGGTCATTTCATCTAACACATCACAAGCTTCATTGTACGGGAGCTTCATAAAATTTCCACCCGCCAATTGGTTCATAATACATTGGTTTGTTGTGTTGATGCCTCTATAGAACGTTTGTTGAATCATCACATCATTCATATCATTATTTGGACATTCTTTGACCATAGTTCTAAATCTCTCCCATATTTCATGCAAAGGTTCCGTTGGCTCTTGTTTGAAAGCCAAAATCCCATCACGGAGCACCGCCATGTGACTTGGAGAAAAGAACTTGGCAATGAACTTGTCCGCCAATTCATTCCACGTTGTAATTGAATGATTTGGAAGCCTTTCTAACCAATCCAATGCTTTCCCCCGAAGAGAGAACGGGAAAAGCCTCAATCTTAAAGCATCCTCGGATACATTGGTTTGTTTACTCCCCCAGCAAGTATCTACGAACCCCTTCAAGTGCTTGTATGCATTTTGGTCGGATGCCCCCGTAAAATATACTCTTTGCTCGAGAAGTGTCAACATAACATTGGTGATTTGAAAATTCCCTGCCCGGATTTGGGGAGGGACTATGGAACTTGCATAATCCTGGTTCGGAAGGACCCTTGGAGCTACTCTTGGTGGAGGCGGAGGAGGTTCTGGGATTTGATCATTAGGATTTGCATTAGCATTTCTACCTCTTTGTGGTACTTGTGGTACATGGAGCTCCTCTTGTTCAACATCATCAACCTCCTCCCCCGCGACCACATTGTCAAGAGGGACATTTCCGTTTAGAGCCATGTGTACCTGATAGATCGACACAAATAAAGTAAGTAAAAAGAAGGAAAAAAAAGCAAAACACAAAACTAGCCAACAAATAGTCAAACACCATAAAGTTCCCCAGCAACGGTGCCAAAAGGTGATCGCAGCGGACTCAACCCTTAGGAAGAGCGGGCGCTAATACTTTTACCCAATAGTGGCATCGGGGTCAATTTTCCACAGGGAGCTTCAATTTGGAGTTGAGTGTTTGTATGGTCTAGGACTGCGTTTTGGCTTCTAATTGATCTTCTAACATTTTTGGTTTTCTTTTGATTATCAACTACAATTTATAAACTACAAATGTAAATCTAAGTTATGCTAAGATATCAATTCTAGGTTGTATGCAATATAGAGAAAGTCACTAGGGTCGTGGCATTTACCTAGGTGGTCAACTAACGGATAGAGATTCCTAATGCAAGAATGATGATTATGGGACTTATGCTATAACCGTTGCACTTTTGCTCCCACTGTCACACCTCTAGGTAGAGAGAGTGATTTTGCCCAATTGACTCTCTCGAGACCAATTGGGTAGGCCAATTTGCCCAAGCAACTTAGGGTTCAAGTTGGGTAATTACTCTCTCGAGGTTTAACCCGTTAATTGGGACTACCATTCTCATGGGTCCATCCCAATTCCTTGTTGGAATTAATCTTGGGGTCATAAACTCTCTTTCTCAAGAAGAGTCAAGACCCACTAAGCTGGACTTAGTGTTTGCAACCACCAAATCTTAATGAAAATATAAGATTAACCCAAATAACAAATAATCAACATCATTCATGCACTAAACAATCACACCCATTAATTACCCACACTAGGGTTGAGCCACAACCCTAGCTAATGGGTTTAGCTAGACATAATAGAAATAGAAATTGAAGAAATAGTAGATGAAATTGACATAATAATTTACTACAATGTTAATCTACTCAAAACCACATTAATACAAGAAGAAGTTGCCTAAAACAGGCTAAAACTATGAAATCTCGAGTTCAGCTGCTATCTGATACCCCAAAAAACATGACCTAAAAAAGTAAAATGTTCTATTTATACTACACAGGAAAAACCAGACAAAAATACCCCTGAGAGTCTGGCGCGGACCGCACACAAATGACGCACGGCCGCGTAGGGGTTTGGTTTTTCATCACTTGCTTTTCCAACTGGGGGCGCGGACAGCACAACTATGTAGCGCGGCCGCGCAGGATGAAGAGCGCGGACCACGTTGAACTGGGGTGCGGCCGCGTGGAACTTTTGGCAGAAAACACCACCCTCACAACTTCATCCACGCGGACCGCACTAATTTGGTGTGCGGCCGTGTGGGCTTTTTCCTTGAATGACTGAGTCTCTGAACTCTCATTGGCGCGGACCGCATGGGAAGGAGCGAGGACCGCACAACTTGACATGGAAATTGCATGGTCTCTGAACTTTTCTGCGCGACCGCGTGTCAAAGCAGTGCAGACTGTGCAGGTTGGACTTGAAATGATTCATCCTCTGAACTCTCCTGCGCGGCCGCGTGACACATCAGTGCGGACCGCGCAGGTCATTTGTTTTCCCACTTCACTTGTATTTTGTCACTTGGCAGATTTCACTCTTTTTTGAGCCGATCTTTGACATTTTCATCTTGTCGCTCAAACCTGCAATCAAGCGCAACTTGTAAGCATTTTGGGGCTAATTTATGGCAATTCACGCACAAAGCTTAGGCAAGAATGGGTATAAAACATATAAGAATCACAGTTATCAACTCCCTGCACCTCGCGTGCAGATGCAGGTACTGGTTTACCCGATAGCTGGTTTGAGCTGGTTGAGGATTTTGCTATTGTAGCTGAGTAAGGTGACCGCCAGCGTTCGCGGCACCAGATTTTTTCTTTTGATTCTAAATTTTTAATCCATGTATTACAGGCCTTGTAGTTGACTTAAAACAAATCCTTCTCGATGCTCGTGACTTGTGATACCCCGATCGAGCTGTATCGGATGGTTCCATGTTTTATTATTTTTCTTTCGCACATATGATAATTTTAATAATGTTTTAGACTTATTTATGCTAAGTAAGTATTAAAGAGGTATTGATGTCTGTTGGCTGGCCTTGTCTTCACGAGAGGCGCCATCACGACCGGGTTTGGGAGACCGATAAGACTTTCTCATTTTATTTTTCTTTTTCAGCTGGGGATTGGAGTGTCACCTATAAGCCTCTCTCTACTGGGGATTCTTTTGGATATCAATTCCTTCAGCTTATGATCCTCTTTCAGCTGAGGCATCAGAGTGTTATTCCTGACTTCCATTTGCCTGACTTGGCACCTCTCGGATACTGATCGGGAGGTCTTTTTCGGACATCAATATGGGTTTTTTTGTGGGGCTAAAAGAAAAGGATAGCAAAACTCAAAATAACTCTGATGGGTAAAAGATTACAACTCTTGGAATCAAACGTTTTCCCAAAATTACAAACATAACTTCTGCCCCAGTTTTCTTGCTTGGGGGATTTTTTGATTTCTGTTATACTATGACCGAGCCTTGAGGTACCTGCATATCCTCTTTGAGGAATCAGGTCGAACGTAGTTCACACCTTCTTTGTTTTTCTTGTTACTTTCGTTTTTTTTTTAATCGTTTTCTTTTATCTCTTTTTTTCATTTTAATTGTTGATTCCAAAAGAGGGGTATGAAAAAATAAATAAGGCTCAAAAGGGGAAGCAAGGGTTAAAGTGCTTGGATAGAAGAACAAATTGCCTCCGTCATTTCATTCTCCGATACAATGCCAAATACAAACAAACAGAAATAATTACAACCAAAAGAAATCATACATAGTATCTCTTCACTGTGTCAGAATTGGTAGCCATGTCTATCCATCTTCCTTCAATATCTGTCAGACATAAAGCATTATTGGACAACACTCCGGTCACAATAAACGGTCCTCGCCAATTCGGCGCGAACTTGCCCTTTGCTTCGGCCTGATGTGGAAGGATCTGTTTCAACACTTGTTGCCCCACTTTGAATTTCCTGGGGCGTACCTTCTTATTATATGCTCTTGCCATCCTCTTTTGGTATAATTGGCCATGACATCCTGCTGCAAATCTCTTTTCATTAATCAAGTTCAAATGCTCCAATCGGGCTTTGACCACTCATCATGATAATCTAACTCTTGTACTTATTAGTTCGGAATCAGATTGATTTTTTTAGACTAGGTTAAAGATCCATCGTTCGTGCCAATCATTAGAACCAGTATAAAGAAAACTGTTCAGAAAAAGAAGACACAATTTAGAACAAAATAAAGAATGAAAAAAAAGAAGAAAAACTTTCACTTTATTAAAATACGGGATAACAAGGTTTCACACTTTGATGAGCACAAAAAGAAATCTGGATTACAACCCTGGAATAATCCAGAAAACAAGAAAGAAAATCAGAGCCCACTACCAAGACTCCCTCCGGATAGGAAGGGGAGTAGCCATCCAATTGTTGATTTTTGCTTTTAGCCCCACAAACTGTACATCCGCCTTGCTGGGACCTTCATCTACACACTGCACCACTGCTTTTCCACTTGTTGGTTTTTCTTTCGAACTATTTTCACCGGCACGAATCATCATTACCGTTTGTGAGGGCTTCTTAAGCTCCCCTCCCTCGTGCACTAGTTCGATCACATGGGTCTCATGGTGTGTGGGTAGCGGATTCTGATTAATGTTTGGTGCTTCTGGAGCCTGGACCTCTATCCTATTTGTATCAATAAGCTCTTGTACGGCATTCTTCAACTTCCAACATGTCTCAGTATCGTGTCCGGGAGCCCCTGAACAATATTCACAGCTCGCTGATGGATCAAGATTTCTAGGCAGTAGATTTGGCAATTCGGGCTCAATGGGATTCAACAGGCCTAACTGCCTCAATTTGTGGAACAGAGCAGTATAGGATTCTCCCATCGGAGTATATTTTTGCTTATTCTCATTCTTGAAAGCTTGATTTCCCTAAAACCCTGACCCTAGAGGATTTCTATAGGCCCTCGGAGGTGGATATGTGTTTTGTGGATGCGGATATGTACTTTGGGGAGCCGACGCACGCCACTGCGGGTGAGTCAGAGGCTGGGTATAAGTTTGGGCGTGATGGACAGAGAAATGTGGCTCTTGTGGTGGGTAGTAGGGCTATGGAGGGTCGTATGGAGTGTGTGGCTAATTTGGGTGATGGGGTCTGGGTTGGTAGTGAGGGGAAGGACCTCTGGATCTGGACCAACTACCTACCTCGACTGTTGCGACCTCTTCCCTTTTCTTCTTACCGAGTGCACCTCTCGTGCCGCTCTGGATGGACTGAGTGGTTGCTTTAATTGTCGATAGCTCAGGATTTTGTTGGACTTAAGTCCCTCTTCAATCACACCGCCCATTTTTACTACCTCATTAAAAGATTTGCCAACTGACGTCACCAGGTGACCGGAGTAAGTTTGCTCCAAAGTCTGCATAAAGTAGTCCACCATTTCCCCTTCCCTCATCGGAGGATCAACCCTTGCTGCCTGCTCTTTCCAGCAGAACCCAAATTCTCGGAAGCTTTCCCCGGGCTTCTTCTCGAGTTTCAGCAATGTGAGACCGTTAGGGACGATCTCAAGGTTGTACTAGAAGTGACCTGCAAATGCTTGTGCTAGATCGTCCCAGGTGTACCACCTGCTAGGATCCTGCCTTGTGTACCATTCCAGTGCAGACCCACTTAAACTCTAACTAAAATAAGCTATCAGCAGCTCGTCTTTTCCCCCAGCCCCTCTCATCTTACTGCAAAAACATCGCAGATGTGCCATTAGATCACCGTGTCCCTCGTATAGGTCAAACTTTGGCATCTTGAACCCTGCCGGCAATTGAACATCGGGGAAAGGGCACAGATCTTTGTAGGCCACACTGACCTGGCTGCCTAACCCGTGCATATTCCTTAAGGACTGCTCCAGGCTTTTAAATTTTCGAAGCACTTCGTCCTGCTCTGGGCTCTTAGCCGGCTTTTCAGTTTCTACCTGGATCTTAAAGTGAGGATTATAAGTATGAGGTTCGGGTGCTTTGAAGGTAGGTTCAGGGGAGTAGTATTGGTTATCGTGAGCCTGAAACAACGGCTCACTGGATGATCTTTGAAGCGTGGCTAGTGGGGGTGCCACAAAAACATGAACATTTGGTGGAGGAGGGTTCTGATTGGGCGGTGGAGCTTGGGGATCGAATGCACTTCTTCCCTGATAGTATTGGTGACTTGGGAAGCTTGTCGAAGGACCGGGGGGAGGGTATTCCGACGTCTGTCCTGTTAGGAGAGTAGGAGTAGCGGAAGGGTCAGGTACCTTTTGTACCTTAGCCAAGGCCGGTTGCATTTCTTTCATCTCCTGTCTCATCTTATCCATTTCCTCCATTGCCTCCTTCAGCATCTGATTTTCCGTCTTTTCCTCCTCAACACTTTGGTGTGAACTAGTCATGTTTTTTAGTATAGGCCCTTTGGATCTTGTTTGGTAATGGTAATTTGCCAGAACGTTCTAACAAACTAACTGTTTTGAAATCTCTGGAAAACAACAAACTTGTCAGCGTTAGAGTTTAACATATATAGCAATTGCACGTTAGGGGATGCAATGTTCCTAGGCAGTTTAACCATTTCTAACATGTCTTTGCTCTGACCGCATGCATCATCCCAGCTTATTTTATCTGCGCCTCTTTTTTTCTTCTTCTTCCTTTTTTTTTTAAAAAAAAAAAATAAGACTCCTTTCTTTTCAAAAACACATCTCTTTCTTTTTCCATTTTTTCAAAATTTTGGCAGAGTTTTGACACTACTTGGGCATTGGTTTTTCTAAAAACAAGTAGTTATCTCTCTACACTGCTATTTTTCTCTTTTTCTTTTTTTTTCACAATTTTCCAGTATTCCCAATTTTCGGAAGCCGGTTAGCATGCAAGTCCGAAACAAATAAATGCATAAATCAAACAGGATGCAGCAGGATGGTCTTTTCACTTCAGGTTGCTTGTCCTAGACGGACCCAACCCCTGTGTTGAGTCCCCTAAGTCAAATGCATATGATGCAAATAAACGTTCCTACTAGGGATCCCGCCTGAGGCTTTGTTATACTAGGTTTAAAACCTGGGTTTATTGTTCTAGACCTGGCTTACCCGAGCGAACAACTCGAGCCAGGGGGCACCATACCGGGGATACAGAAGCTCCGCCGGCTTAACAACTTATCCGAACCTCGTTCTAAAATTGGGGTAGACTCTATACAGAAAAGAAGTCACACGAAGTGCACCCTTCTTCATGATTTAGAAGACTCGTAGAAGAGATGGGTTTCGGCATAGTTTATATATATTCACAAAATATCAAAGCGGTAAAAGCAGTCAATTAGCCCATTAGGCACAGATCAAGCAATAAAATCAGATAAACCCAAACACAGCAATTTATTCTAAGCTCGAATTCTAACCCTGAACCAGTGGTTCTGGGTCTGATCCCCAGCAGAGTCGCCAGAGCTGTCACACCTCCTTTTTACGCTACCGCAAGCCGCGAAGAGGTGTAGTAAAGGGAGTTTTTCCAATTAAAGGACAATCGAAACGGTATTTGTTTATTTATTTCAGAGTCGCCACTTTGGAGATTTATGGTGTCCCAAGTCACGGATTTAATCCCGAATCGAGGAAAAGAATGACACTGTTTAACAGTCCGCGAACCAGAAATCCGGATAAGGAATTCTGTTAACTCGGGAGAAGGTGTTAGGCATTCCCGAGTTCTGTGGTTCTAGCACGGTCGCTCAACTGTCGCATTCGGCTTATTTATCTGATTTTAAAACATGTTGCAACTTATGTGCCCATTTTAACTTTTAACCGCTTTTATTAAAATTATTAAAGAAAATTGAACGTCGTTTAAAATATGTCTTCGAATCGCGTCACATGAAATGCACCCGCAATCCTGAACACATTTGACTCGACGTTTTGGGATTTGGATTTGGGTCGCATGAAATGCACACCCGAGTTTAAGAAGGTAAGATTATTAAATACACGCCTAAAGAGACTAACGCATTATTATTTTGGGGAAGGTCATGAAATTTGCTAAACAGCCCGTCCCGAAATCTAAGTATTTTAATATATACATTTAACGAGATCCCCGTAACTTGTGCGTTCTATTTGGCGAGGCTCATCTCGTTTATTTTTAAAAAAAAAAAAGATCATCCCAAAGTGACTAACATTTTTCTATTAAGCATCTTTACAAATGAAAGAAGAAAAGATCCTAATTAATTTATATGCTCAAGAATAGTTATAGTCGGGTTCCGAACACAGTTTGTTAAATCAAAAAATAAACGTGCATATGGGCAGTCCGTTTGCCAACATGGGCCCAGGTCCGACGCATGTAGTGTTAAACGGGACCTGGGCCATCTTATTCAAATGTTGATGCCTAGTTAAGTTATTCTAAACATTCAGAATTTGCAATGCAGAAAATGTAAAGTAATGGTATCTAATTAAACATGTTGTTGCAAGTTTTAGAAAGGCAACAATCGAATGGGATAACTTAGATGTCTAGTAATTCAAACAGTCTACTAGGCCTGATTATGTTGGACAGCGTTTGAAATATACTACCTAACAACCAAACTGAAATAAACAGAGTACTATTTATTACGGCATCATCCTTCTTTTAACTAAGAGCATACATGGAAAGTTCACAAAACTAAACTACTATAAAAGACTGTCTAGTTATACATTTCACAGGCAGAAATCTACATAATAGTAGTATATAAGATGAACTCAATACAATGAGTGAAAAGAAAAGAAAAAGCTAAATTAAAACTTCCACTTCCATTTTATATGAATTCATGCTTCCATATTTTTTAGCTTACAATAGCTAGTGTGTCAGTTGTGTACCTGGTATAGGAAGCAAAAGAAGAGGAAGATCAGCAGAGTAGCAGTGGCATACAACACAGCAACAACCAGCAATCAGTAGCAGAGTAACACTCAATAGAAATAAATCCCTAGTGACAGATTTTAAAATCCGGCAACGACCAATAGAACAGTGACCCAAATAACCCACCCAAACTTAGGAAACACCAAATGAAATCCCAAAAATACAATAGAACAGTAGGTTTCTGATCTTCAAACATTCAAAGAAAGCAACTTGGAACTTCAATGAAACAGTAGCAAACTAATGTTGATTTTCAATAGCGAAAGACACCTTACTTTTCGGTTTTTAACTCTCAAACTACTGACTTTTTTTCAGATTGAAAGACCAGCCTATTCAACTCTAATTAACTGAACTTTTAGTGTCAAAATCCAGCCAAATTTTCACTCTATCTCCCTGACTTCCCCAGATTAAAAGCCAGCCGCTTTTCTGTCAAAATTTAGCCTATTTATAACCCAAAACAGGCCTGCCAACTCTGCCTTGAACTCCCCAGACTTTAATTCTGCCTATCCCTTCTAAATCCCCACTCCTAATGTCTTATCTTCTTCCAAGTTATTTTGTTCCCTACACTTACATGTTTTGTCCCCTATTATTTTAATCAAGAGTCACGGGGTATTAATTAAATCCCATACTATTATGTTTGGTCTCCCATTGATATTAAACTAATGGTATTTAAACAACCACTTGATAGACCCTTAAGTTAGTCTTAATTACAGCCCTATTAAATCCCAATATTACCCCTTGACCTCATGTATATTACTGTCCTACCTGACCCTTGTTAGTCTGTTACTCAAACTCTATAAAGTCTAAACCTATCAAACTGGTTTCTGGTTGATCTATCTACAGTTATAAACCAATTCCTAGTATCAAATTCACACAGTGATCAACTCAAAAACTGGTATCAATCAGATTGAATGAGTTGATCATATTAGGAACCAATCCTGATCAACTCAGACCAAATGATCAAACAGGGATTTGCTAATGTGAGCAAAACATGAATATCAACAAGGTTCAAACAATCAACAGGCTTGTACTGAGATGCAATTGAAGGTGTATTGAAGGTATCAACATGCTAACCTCTAAGCTCAAACCATTAACAGGCTTGTTCTCAATTCATAACAATCATAACAAAAAGAAACAAACCTATTAGCATGAATTCATGAACATGTTATTCTAGCATTCGAGCATGAAAAACCAATTAATGACACTTATGCAATCGACTACACAAATTATAACATCTAACAGTTAACGACAAACAAGCATAATAAAGCAGACCAACAAGGTGATTCCAGTTGTATTGACAAAATAAAGAACTTATAAACTAACTATTCGACGAAGTTTCAAATCGATTATATAGCTCAACACACACTTAACAATGGACAGAAGAAAATTTGACCAAATAAAAGGTCTGGTTGGAGATGGACAGAATAAATGATTGAAAATTCCACAAAATAAACTAAACACACAAACAGGTATAAACACAAAAATAGAACAAAGGAAGGTAAAAAATACCTCAGTGACAAAATCAGAAACAGACGACCTTGGGACCAACTCGGACTTGGATTTTTTGAGGTCGAACGGACCTTAGTCGAGTGTTCTCAACTGAGAACACTTCGACTGAGGTCAGTTAGACACCCAAACTCTCTTAATTTGGACAAATTTCAGCCTTTGGTTTTCTAGGGTTCTTGGGGGTTCGATTTGGTTCTAGCCTGATTCGAACCAAACCAAAAGTGGTTTGGGCACGAGAGAGGTCAGGGGGTGCCAGGGTGTGAGTTTGGGCTTGGTTGGGGTAGGTTACAGTTTTGCTCGAATCTTCAAATTAAGATTCGAGACGATGCCGGTTGATTCGAGGTAAACGGTTAACGAATTTGGATTGGGGGTGGTTAGATGCTTAAGGGATGTTAATTTGGTGGTCATCGGCGTTGTTGCCGCCGGGTTTCAGGAGAAGGTATCCTAAGGCGGCTAGGGTTTACATCGTTCAGTCTCTGAGTGAGAGAGACGATGAACAGGAAAAGGGGGTGTTTGGTTTGGGGGGCATGGGGTGAGAGGTTGAACTTATATAGTGGGGGGGTGGTTTGATCTTGGCCGTTGGATCAATCATGATCAACGGCCTGGATCATTTCATTTAAGTGAAACGGCAACGTTTGGTTTAAGTTATGAGAATGGATCGGTCCTGGCTAAAAGGATCGGGTTATGGTAGAGGCTCGAGACCGTTGGATCAAGGGAGATGAACAGCTCAGATTTGATCACCTGAAACGGCGTCGTTTGAACCAATGGCGGGGCTGAACTAGACCGTTAGATCTGTTTGATCAACGGCCCAGATTTGAGACGCCTAAACGGCATTGTTTGGCTTATCTGAAAGATCAAGCGAATTGTACTGGATCATTTGAAAAAAAAAAAAACTGGGCCTTGGCTTTAAATTGAATTGGCCCATTCCGATTTTCTTCATTATTTCACTTTTTCTTCATTTTAATTCCTAATTTAAAACATTAAAATTACAAAAAATCAAATTAACTTCTACTAACAATTAACACACAAAGTTAAATACCAATTTAAAATAAAATCATACAACTAGACCTTTAAATGATAAAATGTAAAGTACATTATTTTTGTGATTTTTTCATTTTGTAAAGAAAACTTAATTATTCACAATTGTAGAATTAAATCCTAAATGCAAATGTGACATATTTTTGTATTTTCATTAATTTAACATATAAACATGTACGCACAAATGCAAACAATAAAAGAAAAATAACACAAAATTCACAACAATTGCAAACGACACAAAACTATTTTATTTTGAATTTTTGGGAGATTCTCATATACGTCAAAAATCACGTGCTTACAGATATAAAATTGTTGAACAATGTAAAAGCCATTAACACCAAGAATACTAGGAAGGTAAATTTACCAAATGGAGAAGTAGTACAGGTGACTCACATTGGAAATTGCAGGATAATAGGAACAGGAGAAATAAAGGATGTATTGTTTCTACCTGACTTCTAATATAACCATATGTCAGTGTCTAAGGTGACAAAGGATCTTAAATGTCTGGTTGCATTCTACCCTGACTTTTGTTTGTTCCAAGACCTCTTCAATGGGGAGGTGAAGGGGATTGGTAAAGAGAAAGATGGTCTCTACCTACTAGTGTCACAGTCAAATAAAATAGCTGGAGCCAAATTAGGGGAAGTCATAAAGGGATTAGCAGGACAAGGAAATAAGGTAGAAATGATGATATGGCACAAGAGGTTGGGGCATGCATCAAGAAAGGCTGTGGAGAAGCTGCTAGGGTGAAATATAGAGATATGCAAATCTGTAATTGATAGATGTGATGTATGTCCATTATCCAAGCATCACAGACTACCTTTTCCTTTAAGTACTAGTAGAGCAAATAAAGTATTTCAATTACTGCACCTGGATGTATGGGGACCCTATGGTACACCAACTTATGATGGAAATAGGTACTTCTTAACAGTAGCAGATGATCATCTCGTGTAACATGGATTTTTCTACTAAAATTCAAATAAGATGTGATCTTAGTACTTAAAGATTTTCTCAAGATGATAGCAACACAGTTTAATGAAATGGTTCAGATAATAAGGTTTGATAATGGAGGAGAATTTGTAAACTTAGAGATGCAAGAGCTGCTAAAGTCCTTGGGAATCATACATCAAAGAACTTGTGTCCACACACCCCAACAAAATGGGGTAGCAGAGAGAAAGCACAGACATCTTCTTGAACTGGCAAGATCATTCAAGTTTCAAGGGCATATTCCTACCAGATTTTGGGGATATTGTGTATTAGCTGCAGCCTATGTGATCAATAGGCTACCATCAGTAGCTCTTCAAGGTAAATCTCCTTATGATGTGTTATTTAACAAAAAACCTTCCATAAGTCATTTGAAGACCTTGGGATATTTGTGCTTTGCAACTGCTTGGACAAGGGGAGACAAGCTTGGAAGTAGAGCAGTTAAGGCTGTGTTTATGGGGTATTCTAATGTGACCAAGGGTTACATTCTATATGATCTGGAGAAACATATGTTTTTTGTCAATAGAGATGTCATTTTTAGAGAGGATATCTTTCCATTTCAGTTGCAGGAAACAGAGGTAAATCAAGCAATAGATCCTTTCCTCTTGATGATGATTGTTTACCATCAGCAGGTTCAATACCAGGAGGTTCGCCTGTATTGAATCCCTCTCAAGGAAATATATCTGAGGCTGAACCAATGACAATGCCAGAGACAGCTCCTATCACCACAGCTCAGGAGAGTTCAACCTTAGAAGAAAATCCTGAACATGAACTCTTAGAACATGCAGATACATTAGCAGAGCCAGCAAACTATAATGAGGACATATAGGATATTGCCAATATGGATGAATCCATAATGCCATCCAATCATCCTGAACAAATGTGGTCATCCACAAGCAACAATGACAATACAGTTCCACTTAGAAGATCTCAAAGAGGAACCAAGGAGCCAGTGTGGATGACAGACTATGTTACTTAGAAGTCATCTACCAACTCAGTTTTATACCCCATTGAAGATGTAATTAGCTATGACAAGCTGTCCACATCTCATCACACTTACCTTAAGGCTTTTTCAGCTTTCACAAAACCTCAGAATTTCCAGCAGGCATCTCAAGATAGTAGATGGGTTGAAGCTATGCAAACAAAAATTCAAGCTCTTCAGGAGAACAACACTTGGAGACTAGTTAAACTGCCACCAGGGAAGAAACCTATAGGCTACAAATGGGTGTACAAAGTGAAGTTGAAGGCAGATGGACAAGTAGAGAGGTTCAAAGCTAAACTAGTAGCTAAGGGGTATAACCAAAGGGAGGGGCTAGACTACAATGAGACCTTCTCCCCAGTGGTTAAAATAGCTACTGTGAGAACTGTCTTATCCATTGCTGCTGTCCATAATTGGTTTATTCATCAGCTCTATGTTTACAATGCCTTCCTTCAGGAAGACCTCAATTATGAGGTTTATATGGAGCTTCCTCAGGGTTTTTCAAGCCAGGGGGAGTAGGGTATGGTTTGTAGACTTAAAAAATCCCTTTATGGCCTCAAACAGGCTAGTAGACAGTGGAATCTCAAGTTGACAGAAGCACTCCTGCATTCCGGCTTCCTTCAGAGCAACCTAGATCATACCTTATTCATCAAACACCAAGGACCGGACATTGTAGTGATTCTTATTTATGTAGATGACATGCTAGTGGCAGGCAGCAGTTTGGCTCTAATTGAAGCCACCAAAAACTCATTACACCAGGCATTCAAGATCAAAGACTTGGGTGAATTAAAGTTCTTTCTTGGAATGGAATTCAGTAGATCAAGGAAAGGTATACTAATAAATCAAAGGAAGTATGCTTTGGAGATAATTTCTGAGCTAGGGCTTACAGGTGCTAAACCAGCATGGACTCCTCTAGAGCCAAATGTAAAGTTAACAGTCCCAGAACTTGATAAACTGACAAAAGTTGAGGATGATACTCTACTAGCTGACAGTGGACAATATCAAAGGCTCATTGGAAAGTTACTATATCTGACATTAACAAGGCCAGATATAGCATTCTCAGTACAAACACCGAGTCAGTTTCTACAAAGCCTTAAGAAGTCTCATTGGGATGCATCAATGAGGGTAGTAAGATACATTAAAAGAGAGCCAGGAATGGGAATTTTATTAAGCAGCAGGAGCAGCAATGTGTTAAGTGTGTACTGTGATGCAGACTGGGCTTCTTGTCCCAATACAAGGAAGTCAGTATCAGGTTTTCTAGTGAAATATGGATGCTCCTTGATTTCATGGAAATCAAATAAACAAAACACTGAATCTAGAAGTTCAGCTGAAGCTGAATATAGAAGTATGGCAAGTGCAGTATCAGAAGTGATGTGGTTGACAGCTCTACTAAAGGAGCTGGGGACAGAAGTGGACTCACCAGTTAAGGTGTACAGTGATAGCAAGGCCGCATTGCAAATTGCAGCTAATTCATTGTTTCATGAGAGAACGAAACACATAGAAATAGACTGCCACTTCATTAGACAGAAGATTCAAGAGGGTTTGATCAAGACAGAACACGTGGGATCCAGGGACCAAGAAGCTGATATTCTAACGAAAGGATTAGAAAGACAACAACATGAATATCTTGTGGGCAAGCTAGGCGTGCTGAACATTTTTGCACCACCTAGCTTGAGGGGGAATAATGAGAATGAGAATGTACATAAGAGAGTGGAATCTTCTAGAATATTCTAGAAGTAGTTAGTTAGTTGAGAATAGATTCAAGTAATTAGTTAGTTGTTAAAATTATATATAACAATGTATGAAACAAAGCATTGTAAGTTGATTGATATATGAAAATACAGAGATTTATTTTTCTCTCCATTATTTCGCTCTCTAGAAATCTCTGCTCCTTCTTCTTCATCGAGCTAGGGTTCAACAGTTCAATAGTTCCACCAATTTCAACAAAAAAAATCGCAAATAAATCAGTGTTATTTTCTCCAATAATAATTATTATTTCAAAACCTAATGGTAGATTTTTTTTGTAGCATGTCGTAGTTAATTATAAGAGTGGAAAAAAAGGGTTTAACAACCAAGCTTCTAAAGAAATATGATATAAATTTTAACAACAGCAAATTGTTCATATCAAAGGAAAATAAAGAGATAAAATTGGTCTGCTATGATTAAATATAAGGACAAAGAACAAAAAAATAACACAAACCGTGAAGTTTCATTATTGGAAAAAGAAACTTTCCTACCTTTTTTATCTTTTTTACTTTCTTAATATTTTGTGTCTTTATTAACCTCCAGCAGAAAATTAAATTGAAAGACAACTTATTTGATTTCGAACTCCTAAATATTAGGTAATTTTTTTATTTTACAATTTTATCCTATGTAAAATATATTTTTAAAGAGTTAAAAAGACGAACAATATTTTACAAAAGAATTTCGTGCTTTTAATATAGTATATATATAGATATAGAATAAATATAATATAGATCATGTTTGATTTTAAAAAAACGTAAAGGGAGTTCAGAAGAAAATAAAGTACAAAGAGAAAAAGTGGAAGAAAAAAAACACGAGTCCAAAACCCTTTTAATGATTTTTTGGACAAAAAATACATTTTTAATGTTAAAAAAAAAGTTACCTAAATAGGTATTTCGCAGTATAATACTGCGAATTACCTTAACGAAAATTTATCCGTTAAACTAATTCGCAGTATAATACTGCGAATTATAAAAAAAAATTTAATAATTCGCAGTATAATACTGCGAATTACAAAAAAAAAAAAAATTTGTAATTCGCAGTATTATACTGCGAATTACAAATACTGCGAATTATAAAAAAAAAATTATAATTCGCATTACCTTTATTAATTTGGCCCCACCAATTAACTGACATAACAATAATTCAAACACATAAAACGTAGTACTATATTGCGAATTAATTATTAAATTTTTTTTACAAGAAAGCAACTTTTTTCACATGGGTTTCATCTTTTTCACAATTAACAAATTTTATTTTGGTTGTGTTATTGGTTGCTAAAGTCTGAGTTTATTTTCATTTG
>MU750085.1:20267-30844 GCA_026770625.1 Nicotiana glauca | reverse complement strand
GCTTTACTTCATTATTCGTCAAAAAATCTCTATTGTGTTAGAAGTACGTGGTCCGACCTGAGATATTTTAGCAAAACATAATAGAGATTTTTTCTTAGCAAACATGAAAAGGTTAATTCTACAAGTAGTTTTGCATCAAAATACCTGAGAAGATAAACAATCTTCCCAGCAATAATTTACTAGATAAAAAAATTCTAAAAAATAACTCAGATTTCGACATATTTTAATTATCATAAAAGTACAAGATTTTGCAAATGAAAATAAACTCAGACTTTAGCAACCAATAACACAACCAAAATAAAATTTGTTAATTGTGAAAAAGATGAAACCCATGTGAAAAAAATTATTTTCTTGTAGAAAAAATTTAATAATTAATTCGCAATATAGTACTACGTTTTATGTGTTTGAATTATTGTTATGTCAGTTAATTGGTGGTGTTAAAAAAAAAATTATAATTCGCAGTATTATACTGCGAATTACTTTAATACTGCGAATTACTTTAATATTTTAATATGTAATTCGCAGTATAATACTGCGAATTACAAAAAAAAATAAAAATAATTCGCAATATTATACTGCGAATTACTTTAACGGCTAAATTTCCGTTAAGGTAATTCGCAGTATTATACTGCGAATTACTTTAACGGCTAAATTTCCGTTAAGGTAATTCGCAGTATTATACTGCGAAATACCTATTTAGGTAACTTTTTTTTTAACCTTAAAAATGTATTTTTTGTCCAAAAAATCATTAAAAAGGTTTTGGACTCAAAAAAACACAAGGAAGATGGTATTGGAACAAACCGACATATTTCTAGCTGTTTCAGAACAATCACAAACCCTCACGTGTACTCTTTAATCCTTCCTGCAATTGATTGAAATCAAAGTGGGAAAAAGTTGGATTTTAAATGTTTACTTAATTTTATTATTTGGTTACGTGTCTATCGTGGGATAAAACTTATTCGTACTTTGTGGTTTGCATTAAGTAGGCATTTGGACATAAAAATTATTAATTTTTTAAAAAAATACTCCCTCCGATCTATAATAAGTGATCAATTTACTTTTTTATTTTGGTCCAAAATAAGTGTTCATTTATATAATCAAGAAAAAAATTAATTTATTTTTCAATAATTACCCTTGTGTACGTATTCCTACAAAGTCATTTACTCCTCACATTTGAGAAGAGAAGTAAGTGCAACTATAATTATGCGCAATATTTAATTAAGGGTAGTTTGGTCACACTAATTATTTTTGTCTAGAATTTAATATTTCCTTAATGGGTGAGCCCAAAACAAATCGGTCACTTATTGTGGACAAGAGGGATTACAGTTAAGTTGAAAATAGCATTTGAAATTTAAAATTGTGTTGGACATACATTTCACTTAAAAAAATATTGCACTTTTGTGAGCGGAGATTTTTTTTTAAAAAAAAAATTGAAAAGGTGGTAAAAACCGCTATTTGGATTTTGAAATCTCATTTTCAAATTTTTTTCAAAAACTTGCGAAGTTTCATCGACAAACATTTTTTTTTAAAGTTTAAAAAAGGATTTCCTTTTTTTTTTAATGGACAAATGGATCCTTGAGTACTTTGCACATAAATTTTTAGCATTTAACTATAGTTATCCCGCAATATATATTCCATTTTAATTTATAGCTGTAAAGGTTAAATTGTTTAATTTAATTAAACATTGAGTGCGAGTACGTATCTTTTTCGTGTAACCTAATGTTATAGTATAATTTGTTTTCATGTATAAGCCAATGTCATTATCAAAATAAATTCGATTAGACTCCTTGATTTGTAAGTTCGTATCGCGATAACGTCCAAATCTACTCAATCACTATATCCTAATCATATTGAGTTAATGATAAATTAACTATAATTATTTCTAACCTCCAATAACTTTATTTCTCAAGAGCTCCTCTGTGTGTATGTGTAACGATCCAATCGGCCGTTTTGAGTTTTTACACTTTGCTCGCCAATTCTCAGGCATTATTTACCCCGTGTAAAGTATTATGACTTATGTAAATCGTTGGTTTTAATTTTCAGGGTAATCAGAATGAATTTGGAAGAACAGTTCTCAGTTTGAAGGTTGAAATTGAAAGGTTGGACCAAGTTTTGACTTATCGGTAAACGACCACGGAATGCGGATTTTATGGCTCGGATAGCTTCGTTAGGTGATTTGGGACATAGGAGAATATTTTTGTGATGTCCAGTGTAGAATTAGGTTTGAATTGGCGAAAGTTAGTTTTTGGCGTTTTCTATATGTGAGATTTTGATACAGGGGGTCGGAATAGAATTACGAAAGTTGCAGTAGCTTCATTATGTCATTTGGGATGAGTGTGCAAAATTTCAGATCATTCAGACGTGGTTTGGTTAGGTTTTTTTTATCAAAAGCGGAATGCGAAAGATTTTAGAACCTTAGGCTTGAATTCGATGTGTTTCGGTAGTTTTGATGATTGTTTGAGGTGTTTTGAAGATTGGTACAGGTTTGAATAAGGGTATGGGGTATGATTGTGCCTTTGGTTGAGGTCCTGGGGGCCTCGGGTGAGTTTCGGATGGTCAATCGGATCATTCTATGAAGTTAGAACCTGCAAAAACTTGCAGGTCAGTGCTGCAGAAAAATGACATTTGCGTTTGCGAAGAGTTAGTTGAGGAAGTTGGAAATTTAGCCTTCGTGTTCGCTAGGAAGGTTCTGCGTTCGTGAAGGGCAAGTTGATTGTGCATCGCGTTCGCGAGGGAAGCTCCGCGTTCGCGTAGAGAAAATTGGTCAGATGAGTTTTGTCGCATTTCATTCATCGCGTTCGCGATGGGCAGGTCGCGATCGCGAAGAGGAAATTTTGGTCAAAGTTGACTTTTTCTTCGCAAACGCGAGGCGTTGACCGCGTTTGCGAAGAAGGATTTTAAGGCCTGGATAGAATGTTTTAAAAAGACGATTCCGCGACTTGGAACTCTTTTACACCATTTTTTGAACGAGAAAAGAGATTTGAGACAATTTTGAAGAGAGGAAATTATTGTTCTTCATTGAGGTAAGAATTTTGGACCCAAAAACTAGATTATTTTTGATTAAGGAACAAAATATCAGTGTTTAATTCATGAAAATAATAAAACAAAAAGGTGGAGTTTGGGCTTGAGAATATGAGACCTTCTAGGGATGATTTGAGGGGTCAAACGAACTCTAATTTTTGAGTTCTTTATATGTACGGACTCGTGAGATGGTGAAGAACATTTTGGTATAAAGTTTGTCCAGTTCCCGGACGCGAGCCCGGGCGTCGAGTTTTGACTTCAAGGACAGAAAGCTCTCACAGCGTCAAGGCAAAGAATAACTCCTATTGGAAGAAGAGTGTTTACGATCAGAGCTAAAAGAGTGGGAGGGAATGAAATAGCAATAGCCGCTTTCGGTTTTTGTGCTTAAAAATTGATATTTTTCAATTGGAATTCATTCGAGCATAATTTCATGATAAAAATCTGAACTTGGTAGATTTGAAGCACTCGGAAGTGGTTTCGAAGAGCAAAGGCATTGCAAGCTAGATTTCGGGCCAGATTGAGGTGAGTAATGATTTTAAATGTTGTCCTGAAGGTATGAAATCCTAGAATTTCACAGCGTACGGATATGTTAAGGTGACTTACACGCTAGATGACGAGCGTGGGTAGAGCACCGTTAGGGATTGTGACTTAGTCCATCCTGAATGATTATTTTACTGCGTATTTATAGTTAATTGTTTGATATTATTATATTTTGGGCTAAATGCCATATGTGGGCTTCGTGCCAATTGTTTGAACCCTTAGGAAATTTTTAAATAATATTTTTCTCGCTAATTGGTTTCATATTGGTGCTCAGTCATACTATATTTTACTATTTTTTGAAAAAGACTCAGATGTATTATTCTGTTTTAGCCACATTAAATGATATTTTCAAAGGTATTTGAGCTGAGATTCATACACTGTGGCCCGAGGGGCTTATGAGATTCTGACTGAGTAAGGCCGAGAGTCTGTGTTGTGAGGATACATTTGGGTCGAGCTGTACGCCGCAGTAGTGATACATTGATTATGATAATGAGGCGGAGGACTTGAGATTTATACGCCACGAGGTGGCTTGAGATTTATATGAGGCCGAGAGCTTGTTTATGATGCCACGAGATGACTTGATTATGCGCTTGGGCCATAAGGGACCCCTCCCGGAGTCTGTACACCCCTAGTGAGTGCGGGTACTCAATGTAATTTGAGATATAGCCCGAGGAGGCTAGTATTATTCTGTGATATTGCCCGAGGGGCTGATTCTGTTGTTACTGTGCCTGAGGGGCAGTTATTATGTGTTTACTTTTTAGTTATTTTTCCTGTATATTGTTTAACTGTTTAAGAGATGTTTATGAAATTTTATTGTTTAATTATATTTACTGATTTGTTATGCCTCTTGTAACTTAATGGTGTGCCTTATATGATTTTATATTACTCAGTCTTCGTTTATTTTTATTATTCACTGAGTTGGAGTACTCACTTTACTCCCTGCACCCATATGTGTAAATTCGGGTGTTACATGTCCTGCTCCTGAGGGTTGATAGTTCCAGCAGGTCTTCGGAGATTTACTAGGTAGCCGTTTGGCATTCGCAACTCAATGCATTCTCCCTCTATTTCAGTTTTTCTTTGATTTAGTTATGTAGTAGTGGATTAGACTCTACACTTTTAGTATTGTTTTAGATGCTCATGACTGGTGACACCTCGATGTCGGGCTGTGTTGGTTTTTTTATTTTCGCACTTATACTGTTATTTGGAATTTTATTTCTATTAAAGACTTGGGTTTTATTATTTTAACTGTTTAAAGCGAATTGAAAGTGCGTCGGCGGGCCTTGTCTTCACGAGCGGCGCCATCACGATCGCGTTTGGATTTAGGGTCGTGACAATATGGGGCTCATGGTCGGCTAAAGAATTATATGAAAGTTAAATAGCAGTATTACCTGTGTTTAGTGGAGGCAAAAGGGAGAAAATAAATAGTTATTTATCCATATTATCCATTAAAAATTATCAGATAATGAAATATTTAAAAATGGGTCAAATATGGATATGAACCATATTATCCACTTAGAAAATGGATAACTAATGAGTTTAACTTTTACAATTGTAAAGACTCAAATTGATGGGTTCTCAAGTTTGGAAAACTCGAAATTATCGCAAAAGTAATTATTCAAAAAGCCATTGACAATATAGATATCCATATTATTCGTCGGTTAACCTATTTTCTATCCGTATTAAATATGGGTCGGGTCGGATAATTTATTCTTTTTGCATTACCCTTTTCGTCCCGCTTTTATGATAAGAGGGGTTACTCTGATGGTAAGCAATTCTCACTTCCAACCGAGAGGTTGTGAGTTCGAGTCTCCCTAAGAGCAAGGTAAAAAGTTCTTGGAGGGAAGGATGTCGGGAGTCTATTTGGAAACAGTCTCTCTACCCAAGGGTAGGGGTAAGGTCTGCGTGCACACTACCCTCCCCAGACTCCACTAAGTGAGATTATACTGGGTTGTTATTATTGTTATTGTTGTTATATTAAATCCAATCCGCCCGTTAGACACCCCTACCTCTATTTCATTTTATACAATGGTATTTATATATCGATACAGACAGTATTTGAATATTAGTATAGAGCTTAAAAACGATTTTTGATAAATACTAAAGGCATCATCAGAACTTCTAATATGTCGTGATATTTGAATGGCTATGCGGGTATGTCATTGAGGGTAAATAATGAAAATTTTAAAATTAAAAAATTTCTAAATATATAGGTAGTCATTTTTTTTTTGGGATACTAAAAACGTAATATAAAATAGAATTAGACAGAATATATTATTATGATAAGAGGGGTTGCTCTGATGGTAAGCAACCTCCTCTTCCAATCAAGAGGTTGTGAGTTCGAGCCTCCCCAAAAGCAAGGTGGGAAATTTTTGGAGGGAAAAATATCGGGGGTCTATTTGGAATCAGCCTGTTGTTGTTGTATATTATTATGACGTCCTTGACCGAGAGAAATATTCAACAGTTATACATTTGTAACGTTTGTCACATGAATATGCTCAACAAATTGAAGCAAATTCAGAATTTAGAAATATTCAATAGTTGTGACTTGTGCAGGATGTTCACACGAAATCAATGACTATAAACTAAGTATCTTGTTTATATGCATTTATCACTTAACTGTGGTTAAATGATACTCCTTCCGTTCCAATTTATGTAAACTTGTTTGATTGAGCACGGAGTTTAAGAAAAAAAATAAAGACTTTTGAAATTTGTGGTCCTAAACAAGTCCAAATGGGGCCCAGAGTATTTGTGTGGTTATAAAAGCTTTTCGTTAAGGATAAAGTTATAACTTTAAGCTAAATTTTTATCAAATTTAGAAAGGGTTCATTATTTTTGGAACTGACCAAAAAGAAAATAGGTTCACGTAAACTGGAACGGAGGGAGTAAGTTTTTTCACTTTTTATTCTCAATTGCATAGGTTAGGTAAAAACCCGGTGCGGCTATTATTTAGCCGTGAAGTTGTGTTCCTAATTTGCCATTTGCCTTCTCAACTAAATCTAATTTTCTTGTAGTGTATATTACTTCCTGCCGCAGTTTCTACATAAAATTTCAATTCGTTGTTGGCACTTGCTTTTCTGAATCCGATACATGCACTACAGGACTGAATTCCTTAATTATAATTGAGAACTATTTTTAATTCATCTCAGTTTTGTCACTTGATTAAATATAATATCCATATTTTTATATTGGTTCGCATAGAATAAGTTTAAGTAACCATTCTCACTTTCTTAAAGTGACTTATCTGTATTTCTACAAGAGGCTGTTTTTACGGTTCGAACTCAGTGGCAGACCCAAAATTTAAACAAGCGGGTTCGGTCAAAGAGCATAGTAGCCACTTGTATAAGCGTCATCCATAAAGTTACTTGCTTTCATGATTTTCGGGAGTCCATTACTCAAATGATCACTGAACTATCCCAAATTATCTCCTAAAGTCACTTTTCTTTCGTTTGTAATAACAAAGTCACTGAACTATACATATTGCACTCAGAATGTCACTAAACTAGATTTTTAAATTTTAGATTGCCTAATACCTATTTTACCCTTTAGAATATAAAATATTTATCTTCTTTTTATTATTTTTAAACTTTTTAATATTGTGAATTTTTCCTTTTTAATTTATATTATGAACTTACCTATAGAATAAATAAATATTATTTATAAATTAAAAATTAAAAAGTATTTAAGTATATATAATGCTGGAATAATAAAATAATGAGCATAAAAAAATTAATTAGAATAATTTATTCGTAATAATAATTATAGTATTAACAACAAAAATTCAAAAATTTATTTACACAATTCAGAATGAAAGAAAATAAAGGTTATAAAATATATATTCCATGCACGTAATATAAAAATAATTATTCAAATAAGGGTATTTTTACAATATACATTATATATTCTTGAAAATTATACTCAATTATATTATTATGTTTCTACCAACTTTCCCACGACACAAAGTTATATCACCGAAAAGTAGGGGGACTATCTGTATAGAATAAAATATGCTATGTTAAGTTGTGCACGGAATATATATAACGTAATTGAGCATAATTTTCAAGAATATATAATGTGTATTATAAGATACCTTTATTTAATAATTATTTTTATATTAGGTGCATGGAATATATATTTTACAATATTTATTTTCTTTCATTCTGAATTGTGTAAATAAATTTTTGAATTTTTATTGTTAAAACTATAATTATTATTACCAACAAATTATTCTAATTAATTTTTTTGCTATGCTCATTATTTTATTATTCCAGCATTATATATGCTTAATACTTTTTATTTTTTTAATTTGTAAATAATATTTATTTATTCTATAGGTAAGTCCATAATATAAATTAAAAAGGAAAATTATAATATTAAAAAGTTTAAAAATAATAAAAAGAAGATAAATGTTTATAATTTAGAGGGTAAAATAGGTATTTGGCAATCCAAAATTTGAAAAAAATTAGTTGAGTGACCTTCTGAGTGCAATAGATATAGTTTAGTGACTTTGTTGTTACAAACTAAAGAAAAGTGACTTTACAAGATAATTTGAGATAGTTCAGTAACCATTTAAGTAATAGATTCTGATTTTCGGATGAAGTTAATAGGTAAAAATAATTTATTTTTTCGACAAAATGGGTTTAACCGAACCACGTAGCTGTAAGGTGAGTCCGCAGCGGCTCGAATCCGTAATCTCCTGTTATATCTCCTGATAACGTACCGGCAAATTTACCAGAATCTTGTATCATCTGAATCCATCATCCACCACATGATGATTTTAGTACTTCGAAATTACAGTGCCTATTGCAACTAGTTGCGTGCGCAGAGGTATACTAGCACTATTTTAAACATTGGCATTGAATTTAGCACATTAGCAGCTGACTACTGTACCTCTCCATTTTACTACATTTAAATTTCCCACCGATAATTAACCTCTTATTAATGACCCCATGTCAACTTCACACTACTATATTCCCCAAAATGCACATTTTCCTAGTGCGATCCCAGAGACCCCACCCCCACCCCTTTACACCCACCCCATCAGAAAACGTGTCTTTCAGTTTCTTTTCCATTGCAGATGTCCCCTTCCTTGTTCATCTTCCCTTCCTTGTTCAATTCCTACTTAGTTGATATCTTAACTAAAAAAAATAAAAAATTGAGTCGTTTATATGGGAAAAAGCAGAGGAATTGTGACAGTATTTCATTGAAAAGAAAAAAGAGCAATAATTGAATGGAAGCATTGAAATGAAAGTACTAAGAAATTGCTAAGTTGTAATTGAGATCTTCAATGAATTTAAGTCTAACTACAATTAACTTAAACTCACAGTTATGAGGAGAAAAAAATAATTGAAATTAAAACTCTATAATTCCAACCCTTCCCTTTTAATGTCTTCACAATTCTAGGAAAAAAAACCTCAACTTTCTCAATTAACTTTGGCATTCTTCCTAGTCTTCAGTTTACAAAACAAATCGCCAAAACCCCAAATAAAAAAAAAAACAGAGGAGTAATTTGAACCCCAAAAGAAATTATAATTTTAATTATACTTAACCAAAAAAAAGGAAAAAAAAGAAGAAGAAAGAAAGTCAAACCAAATTGAGTTGAAATTAGAAGGTCCATTTCAAGATCTTGACTCTGAGATCAACCTTACACTTAGCATTATTTGTTGAAGCCACAGCTGGAGCTTTCCCTTTAGGAGTTGGTCCATGAATTCCTTCACACGTTACTCTGATCCCTACCCTTTTGCTTTTCAATTTGTCCATTTTCACTACAACCATTGTATCCATCAATAATGTCACAGGCAACCCAGCTTTTCTCTTCAGATCTGATTTTAAAGACGAGACGGAATCACCATCAAGAACTTGAGACACCATTGACAGAGTAGAGTGTATAATAGTGATATTATTTGGACTGCTAGTGAACCCTGGAAACGACCCATTTGCTAAAACAACTTGATTTGATAGCGCAGTTATAGACATGGGGTTATAGTTGTATATTAGTTTCTTGTTTGGGTTTTTTGTTGAGAGTGTGAGGTTGAGTTTTGCAGTAAGGTGGGTGGTGTCGTCGGCGGTAGTAGTGAGGTTAAACTGTGAGATTTTGAGTGAAGAGATTGAAAATGCAGGGCGTTGAGGATGGTAAAGAACGTAGAAAATAGCACCGGCAATGGCTGCGAGGAGAAGGATAATGAGAATGCTGAGGATGAACCAGAAACAGCACATGCAGAAACAACGTCGGCAGCTGCAACGGCGGTGGTTGTGTCGGTGGTAGGCAGTTGGTGTCGGTCGGTAAGGAATGCGATTTGGGTTGTATATCTGGTTCTTGACTGTGGCGGCAGCTGGATTTGAGGCGGTGGCGGTGGGTGCGGGGGTGGTTGTAGTGCCATTAGGCTTGGCTGATGGGTAGACTCTGTCGGTCATTTTTTTGGGGGGAGAAAATGAATTGAGGTTAGATTTGATAGTGAGAAAGGGAAATAAGAAAAATATAGTAAACTTGGAGTAGATGCAAAGAACAAAAAACTATAGAAGAACTAAAAAAGAAGTAGAACAAGATAATGCATATGAAAAAGGTTAGAAAAACTCTACTTCTTTGGGGAAGAAAATGAAAAATTGTGGAGTAAAGGCAAAGCAAAGTGTCAAAGTTTTTTGTGTTGTGTTGGGGTTCTTTTTCTTGATTTGGCCCAAAGTCCTATTGAGGGGTAGACTATAACCACAAGGGGAGAAATGGGAATCTCTCTTGGCTGGCTTGGGGCTTGGATTGTTTGTTGGGCAAATATGATTTTTAATCGCGCCAGAAAATATTTATATAGAACAAGAAAAAATTAAAAAATTTATATAATTTTTATATATATATATACTTTTTCATTTATTATTTTGAGAACGGTTATACTTATTTTCCTTTATTTGTTTTGCTTTTAAAAAGAAATATTTTTAGATTTATCTCTCTGCTATACCCACTTGGTTTTGTCTAGGTGTTTTTTTTCTTTTCTCTTTCTTTTTATATGTCAAGTTGAATTCTAATTTGT
>MU750085.1:0-19349 GCA_026770625.1 Nicotiana glauca | reverse complement strand
AATAAAAAATTTATATAATTTTTATATATATATATACTTTTTCATTTATTATTTTGAGAACGGTTATACTTATTTTCCTTTATTTGTTTTGCTTTTAAAAAGAAATATTTTTAGATTTATCTCTCTGCTATACCCACTTGGTTTTGTCTAGGTGTTTTTTTTCTTTTCTCTTTCTTTTTATATGTCAAGTTGAATTCTAATTTGTTTTGAAATGAAAAACCGAGGTACTATATTCTATGAAACTTCTTAAATGCACCAAAATTTATTGATTTGAGAACACAGTTTATAATTTTGTCTAAAGGTGGGGGATGTGGGGCTTGGAATTTGTAGTCTTAATCTACCCTTTTGATAGAAAGAGGTGATGCGGGAAGCCAGCCTGGAATTGTCTCCCTTGATGAAATGAAGTTGTTGGCGTGGAATTGTCGAGGGTGGGGGGGTCCTTGACAATTCCCTGTTTGAAGGAGAAACTGTATCTCCACTCTCCGGATTGTATTCTTCTCTGTGAGACGAAGAACCAACAATCACGACTTTAGTGGCTACGACAAAAGGTTGGGATGCAAAATTCCTTTATTGTGGACCCTGTTAGACTCTCTGGTGGACTCGCCTTACTCTGGCATGAAGACACTCAGATAAGTAACATTTACTCTTCATCCTATTTTATTGAGTTCTCCATTTATGATAATAAAAGAATATTAGTTTTTGTTGTATTTTTGTATATGCTATCACAGATAGAGAAACTAGAAAGAAACAATAGGCTGAACTTATTACTAGATCAGTTTCTTGGGATAACCATTGGATGTTGATAGGGGGTTTTGATAATATTATTGACAATTCTGAAAAATCTGGGGGATCTACGCGGGCTCCTTGGACTTTTAAGGATTTTAATAACTTTATTTATGTACTAGGAGCAGTAGACCTTGGTTATAGAGGGAATCCTTGGACTTGGTCTTCTTACCGAATTAACGAGGGCATTATTCAAGAACGTTTAGATAGAGTTTCGGTATCACATGATTGGAGATTAAATTATGATCAGGCTATGGTGCTTCATATTCAAAATGATGCTTCAAATCACGAATTAATCCTTTGTTCTACCAATGGCTTAAATGATCGCTGGAAAAAAAAAGATTTTATTTTGATAAAAGATGGGTTGGAAACTCTGTAGCCCATGAATTAATTAAAAAAATCTTGGGTTACTAATCCTTCTGGGGATTGTCAATCTAAAGTGTGTGCAAAGATAAGAAATTATCGAAATTCTTTAATCTCATGGAGAAAGAAGGGTGAAACAAACTCTATGAAAAAGATTAAGCAACTGAAAAATCTTCTTAAGTTTTCACAAATGAATTCAAAAGGACCTGATCTAACTGTCATATCAAAGCTGAAAAATGAGCTAGGTAAAGCCTATAAAGAGGAAGAAATTTACTGGAAGCAAAAGTCTAGAGTTCAATGGTTAAATGAAGAAGATAAAAATACTTCTTTTTTTCATATGTCTACTCTTCAGAGAAGAAGGAGGAATCTAATTAAAGGAATTGAGAATGGATCAGGAGAATGGATTTGTGACAAAAACGATATGTTAAAGGAAATTGAGGATTTCTATAGGAAACTATTTACTACATCTCATCCTTCCTCTTTACCTTATGTTCTTCATTCTATTCCAATTTCAATTGATGAAAACATGAATTTGGGCCTGATTAGCGAAGTAACTAATGAAGAAATAAAAGAAGATATTTTCTCTATGCATCCTAATAAGTCCCCTGATGTTGATGGAATGACTCCACTATTTTTCCAGCAGTTTTGGCTGTTAATTTCTCATGATGTTTGTTTGGCAGTAAGATATTTTTTTGAGACAGGTCAACTTTTACCCGTTTGAAATCAAACTTTGATAACGTTGGTACCAAAAATAAAAATACCTACTACTGTAAATCACTTTAGACCTATTAGCTTATGCTCTACTTTATATAAGATCATTACAAAAATTCTGGTAAAACGTATGAAACCATTGATGCCTTTACTTATCTCTATGAATCAAGCTGCCTTTGTTGGGAAAAGACAAATTGTGGATAATATCGTGTTAGCACATGAATTTATGGGAGTACTGAAAAACAAACGAAAAGGAAAAGATAAGCTAATGGCTTTAAAGTTAGATATGTCTAAAGCATATGATCGTGTGGAGTGGCCTTATATCCAGCACATGATGTTACAAATGGGTTTTCACCAAATATTTGTAAATTGGGTTATGACTTGTGTTAAGACTCCTTCTTTTTCCTTTAACTTTAATGGAGAGGTTAAGAGTTGTGTAAAACCATCTAGAGATTAAGGCAGGGTGATCCTCTATCACCCTACTTATTCCTTATATGTGCTGAAGGATTATCTGCTCTATTACACTCGGCTGAACAACAAGGAAAGTTAAAAGGGCTCAAATTAGGGAGAAGTAGCCCTTCTGTTTCCCATTTATTTTTTGCAGATGACTCATTTATATTTTGTAGAGCTGATATAAATAGTGTTGCTACGATTAATAAAACTTTGGACATATATACAATATGCTCAGGACAACTTATTAATTTTGACAAATCTACAATCTTTTTTAGTAAGAATACTATGGAAGAGGAAAAAGCTATAACATGCTCTTTTTTCAATAATATTCGAAGGTGTGAAAAGGTAATATATTTTAGGACTGCCTGCTATTGTGGGAAAGCCTAAAAAGAAATGTTGGCTTTCATAAAGGATAGAATTTTATCTAAAATAAAGGGTTGGAAAGGAAAATTTTTAAGTCAAGCAGGTAAGGAGGTTTTATTAAAGTCTGTTTTAACTGCTATCCCCTTATATGTTATATCTTGTTTTCAGATACCCGATGGGCTATGTAAGAAAATCACTAGTTTATTTTCAAACTTTTGGTGGGGTACGAATGATGATAAAATAAAGATGCACTTTGAAAAGTGGGAAACACTATGTGAACCCAAATTTAAAGGGGGGCTAGGCTTTCAGGATCTAAAGGCTTTTAACATGGCTCTTTTAGCCAAACTAGCATGGAGAATTCTGACTGAACCAGATTTGTTAGTTTCTCAAGTCCTTAAGGGTAAATATTTTCCTAAGGAATCTTTCTTACAGACACCAACCAATAAATATACATCTTGGGTATGGAAAAGTATTTTATGGGAGCACGATCTATTAAATAGAGGTGTTAGATGGAATATTTCAAATGATAAATCTATAAGAGTATGGAGAGATCCATGGTTGCCACGTGATAGCTCCTTTTACCCCTTAGGTATGATGAGTGGTACTGCGATAAATATGAAAGTATCATAACTGATTGATGATAGTACTAACATATGGAATATGCAGATCCTGAATACGTTATTTAATGAAGATGATGTCAAATCTATTTTAACTATTCCAGTTTCATCTGTAGGGGGAAATGATCGACTGATTTGGTATTTTACTAATTCTGGTAAATATGAAGTCAAGTCTGGGTATCATTTGGCAAAATTGCTCCTCACAAATGATAGAAGTTTGGCTAATCATGCGGAAAGTAGTTCTCATGTGTTCCTTAAATCTTTTTCGAACCATTTGTGGTCCTTAAATATTAAAAACAAGCTCAAACATTTCTTAAGAAAGCGTATCTTAAATACATTGCCTGTTAAGAATATTATTTAAAAAAAATTCACTCTATGGATGACATCTGTCTTATTTGTGGAATGGAACCTGAAACTTTAGAGCACATGTTCTTTAAATGCCCTACATCAATTCATGTGTGGAAAATGAGTCCGATTCGTTGGCTAAATTTGCATATGATCTCTGATTTTGCTACATGGTGGTATACATTAGTGTTAGACACGAAAAGATTCTCGAAAACTAATACCTTATTGCAACTAGCAGTATCTATTTTATGGATGATTTGGAAGGTTAGGAATGAGTGTATTTTTAATTCGGTGATATGGAATGAAAATGAGGTTTTATCTAAAGCATTATTTGAGTTTAATGGACTTACAGTTGCAAAGGAACATGTTAACACTATGACTGATGCTTTTACTAATCCACCTTTACTATCTCTTCCTTTAGAAAGAGTGTTGCTTTATGTGGATGCAGGTTTGGATTCAAAGACTCGCAAAGCGAGTATTGGAATGGTAGCCTTAAAGGCTAATGGTGACGTGCTTTATGCCTATGGTAGTCCAATTCCTTTTGTTGGAAAAGCCATAATAGCTGAAGTGTGGGCAATAAGAAAAGCAATTCAACTGGCGGTGAAGTGTGGCTGGAAGCATATACATATTTTGTCTGATTCCTTAACAATGGTTCAAATGCTTAATGGAAGCAGGGGTCCTTCATGGGAGGTTAATACTCTTTGCGAAGATATTTGGGCACTTCAACAACATCTGAGTGATGTATCGTTTAACTATCTAGCTAGAAGGTTCAATACTTGTAGTCATAGGTTAGCAAAATTTTCTTTGGCACTACTTAGTGAAGTCTCTTGGTTTGACAACTTTCCTGTTTGGATTGTCACGGAGGCTTCATCTAGTTTTGTATCATCAACTGTTGGTTTTGATTAATGGATGTTTTGTTTCCTTGAAAAAAAAAAATCTAACCTTTTGATAACAACATGAAGAAGATAGATGCAATAAATGTGAATTCAATTTAAGTTATATACCCTACTGATGTAGCTTAATATGATATGCATAGTAATTATTTTTTTTATTAAATTAACTAATTAATATTAATTTATTAATAGTTATCTTACAAATACTTTAATTATCTAATATTTTTTATTATTAATACATAAAAATTAAACTCCATCGAGTGACGATAAGATAGAAGAAAATATATGACCTTAAACGTCTAAATAAGCAAAATACTTGAGATTTTATTGCTTTTGACCTTATTTGACCCCAAGAGTATATTTGCATAATTTACGCGTGATTTATGCATATAGCATCTATGACATTTATTTGTTCTTCTCCTCATACTGTTTTATACGTTTCTTTCCTTCGTTTATTTATTTCTGATTATGAGGTGCTGCAGCATATCTTTCATGAAATCTAGGTGTGGGGATTCAGACGTCATAGTAATAGAAAAACAAACAATGGGTGAGTCCACCTTATTTGACTGTTTGGCACAAAATTAAATAAAATTAAAATAAATAATGAAGTATAAGAAGTTAATTTTCTTAATTATATTCCTTGTACATTGATGTATATGCATTGATGATCCAAATCCTACTTTTAGAACTTTATTTATCTTCATTCAGTCTGCTGCTCTCTTGAGTTAATGTCCCAAACTCCCTAATCACAATAATAATTCCTCAATGTTCACATATGTCATATGCTTTCTATTACACCCCATAGTTATTATGGAAATATATGTTTGATAGCTCTAATTTATGATGCAAAAGCTCCCTTTATATGAAAACAATATCCCACTTCCTCTACCTAAATGTAATAAATACATTCCACTTTATATGTTACTATCAAATATCTAAACAAGTAAATAGCATAATACTTAACACATTTTTGGTTAGCTGAAAGTGATTATCCTTACCATATCCTTTTCTTTAGATCCTAATAAAGACCAGACATTTATTAAGTTAAATTACACCCTCTGTTTACTTTTACTTGACATGTATACTAAAAATAAACTTGTCACTTTACACATATGAAGAGAAAACAAATTTTTTTCCTGTTATACCCACAATATTTAATACTCATTTCAAATTATTTTTTCAAATCCAATAAAATATGCATCAATTAATATGGGTATCATGACAAATTATGTACTTCATTTATTATTTATTAAGGTTCTACTAAATAAATAAAATGGAAATAAGTATAATGGAAATAAAATCGGATTCCAGTCGATGAATCTTACAATGAGATATGCCCTACAATAAACCAATAAACAAAGCAAACTAGACGGTTCTATCAAAATGAATTCTTGTTTTGACTAAATAGTTATGGATGACTTAAAGTTATTAATGACGGGATGAAACCAAAAAATAACCTCTCACGAGCGAAATTATAGAAGATCCCCAAGTAAAAGCGAACGGAGAGAATACATGAACAGGAGAAAGAAATGGAGTAATAAAATTTGGAGATTTACCTCGTGTGTTATTTGTACTTTTATCTCGACAAATTTTCATTTTCACAAAATCAATGACAACAATTTAGAATTCGAAAATATGTCTTCATAATCACATTCAATCGACTAATTAAACGAAGGGTTGGGTAGAACCAATTAGTGAATGGATACAATTATTTATGACTCGCTATTGCTTTTAACTTTCCAAAAATTAAGAAATTGAGGAGCTTACTTTCAGAATTGGTATAACACACAACACGTTAATTACAACTACTCTTATAAAATGTTTAATTCCCAAATGTAAGATGATCCTCCTATTAGTCATAATTAATTCAATTTACTTTATACGCACAGTGTGACATTTTATACGACCTTATTACTATTTTAATAATTAAAGTTAATTTTTTCAGATTATCTTATCTAACAAAAGCTATGATTTTTACCCTTTTAAAAGAATTTAAATTTTATAACTTTATTTTCTAAAAATTTAAACTCAATATCCATATGCTTATCGAAGGTTGGATATTTTGACGGATATATTTGTTCTTTTTGAGACAGAAAAAGTAAGAGGTCTTGACAAGTTATGCTGAAATTAGTTATGATGAGATTAGTTATTCTGATATTATTTTGGCAAAATGCATAGATTACCCCCTGAACTATTGATCAAATCCTTGTTACATACTTTTTGAGTACCAAAATCATCTTACACACTCACCTTTTTCAAAGTGTATCTGATACACACCTATTTTGCTACGTGGCATTTGCATGCTTAACAAAAAAAGGTGAGCGCGTAAAATCGTAAATATTTTGACTAAATCCATAATTTAATGCCATGCGTGTTACTAATAAAATTTTCCTTATTTTCCATTTTTATCAAATGAAAAAAGCTACCAAACTTCTCTTTTATCTCATATCCTTCCCAAATGATCAACACCCCCCCTCCCCTCTCTGGTCTTCCCTTCCCATCGTCTCTTCCTCAATATTACAAAAATTCACCAAAATTTTGATAATTTTTTTAAAGAAGGTGCTGTAAATTTTCTCTAAAATTGCTCCTTTAAACTTTTCTCTTGCTTCTTTTACTATCACTAAAATCTACTAAAACACCCAATTTACCTAAATAATAAAAAAAATTATATTTCATGAAAATGACTGTAATTCTAAAATTTCCAACTCAACCTCTTTCATATAAGGGAAGTTTTGAGATTTTTATGTAGTTTTCCCTCCATGCTGAGCTAAGGTCCACACTATAGATTAGTTATAGTAGCTATAATAAGAGATGAGGGAAATTAGATCATCCGAACGGGTCTTGCAAGAAAATAGGATTTCATATTGAGCTCCAGATATACGCTATTGGGATGGGATGGCTCCTACTAGCTCTCCCCCCCTAAGAATCGCACGTGCGAGTTCCCCCGCATACGGCAACGATGGAGTTGTTTAATTAATGAAAACGAAAAACTAATTTTGATTTGCTTTATTTGGTTGTGTATGAGATCTAAAAATGAAGGCAGAAAATGGAGAACGGAGGAGTTGCAATTTTAATTTTTATCTCTTCCATTTTCGGTCTTGGGTTTGTTATGGATAAATCATTGCAAAATTAAATTTGTGTGAAGGTTAAGAAGTGGTGGTTATGGCTTTTTTCCGGTGGGTAGCAACGACGGAAGGCAAAAGAAGATGGAGGTGTTAGAGGGTATAAGAGTAATTTTAAATATTTTTTCTTTAAAAAATTAATAATGACACGTGTTATGATTTTATTGGTGCGTGATATTACACATATTTTTATAAACTGGTCAAGAAATAAGAGGTGTGTATTAGACACAATCTGAAAATGTTAAGTGTGTAAGATGATTTTCGTGCTGAGAAAGAGTGTAACAGGGATTTGGTCCATAGTTCAAGAGGTAACTTATGTATTTCGCCTATTATTTTTTATTGATTGTTTGATATGTTGTATTAATTCTAGGATTGTCAGTCTTATTGCTTTGTCATGGGAGAACTTATCATGGAATTACTATTTTATCATCTACCAGGTATAAATTACCTTGATACTTTTTAAACCTGGAATAAATTATCTAGGATTAGTAATCAAACAATGAATAAGTCAATACTAAATTTTTATCCCAAAATTATTTTTGTTTATCCATCGTGCTAAACGAACCTCATAGAGTTTGCATGCTAACAAATTAGTTCTAAGATATAGTAAAGCAACAAAAAAAAAAAAAACGTTTCTCTTACGCACATAAAAGGTTTCACTTTGAATTACCTTTTCTAACAGGATTAAAAATGTTTGGCCAACATTTCTTCCAATTTAGAGTCGCCAAAAGGGTAATTATGGAAAAGTCTCAAGTTCAGCTTAAAGTTCACCTATATTAAAGGTCATTATTATTAAAAAAAAAGACAGAGCACACCGACAAATTCGTCCCCTTCTGCCATCTGTCATGTACTATATTGGAATAACAAAGTAATTAGTGGGATTAATCTCTTCATTATTATTCTTAACTGAAAAGTCAAATGATACTAATGAGTACATTTTTCTGAAAGTAAAAAAAAAAAAAAAAGGACAGTATTTCAAGAATTAATCTATTCGAGGTTTGCGTAATACCAATATGAAACTTCTAATCCTTGTTCTGTATTTTAAAGATTTTAACACAACTTTTAAGAAAAAAATATTTAACTACTATAACCATAAAATATTTATTTAAAATACAATGTAGGAGTATCACTCTTTAAATATTTACTAAATTAACACTCTACTAATTAAATTTTGAAAAAAGGACTCCAATAAGTACCTCGTATTTTTCTAAAATAAAAGTATTCTGAAATCTCTAGAGTAACAATCGTGATGCTAAAATAATTGGATATAAAATTATGATAACAAAAGACAGTAATTATAATTACGTGTCATTATTGACCCAGTACTTGAGCACCGACACACGGTAACTTGCTTAAATAAAACTAATAGTACTACGTTGAAAAAGGTGAATCCAAATTGCCTTTTGGAACTATTTTTTGTTTATTTAAATCGATGTCTTTTTGGTAATTACCACATAAAATCTCCTTAAAGTTTCTCCTAATTATACAAGTCTTCCTTATTATCCAAATTACATAACCATAACCACACTTCTAAGTAGACGTTTGGTCATTAAAAAAAAAATGAGAAATTTTTGAAGTTAAGTTGAAAAAAAGTTTGAAAATTAAAATTGTGTTTGAACATACTTTTCACCTGAAAAAAATATTGTTGTTTTGTTTACTTGAAAAAGAGGTTAAAATCAATTTTCAAATTTTGAACCCATCTTTAAATTTACTGAAACTCATCTTTAAAAATTCAGATAAGTATCTATATCTATATTATATTAAAAGCACGAAGGCTTTTAGCGAAATGTCGTTCGCCTTTTCTACCCTTTAAAGTTAGAGTTCACATTGTGCAAAATAGTCATTTAATTATTTTTTCTAATATTTAAGACTTTAAAATTAACTAAAATTTTGACCATTCACTCTTTCCTTATTTGAATAAAATAAATCTTTCTAATTTAGGGATTTCAAAACAAATATAAATTTATTCATACAAATATCTTGACTAACGTTTAGTGCATTAAAATTCCAAGGTAAATTAAGTACAAAATATTCAATTTAATGGTAAAATGTAATCCCCCTGAAACTTAATAATAATGGTCTTGCCTTTTAAGAAATCATCCAACGTATAGTGCATGTACAGTATATTATTTTTAATATAATTCCTTATATTTTTGTATAGATTAAATAATTTATTGTAGTTAACACAGGATGGCCTGTTTCTTATCTTCGATATTTACAAATTATCCACTGTTGTTAATTTTATTTTATTTCTTTGATTTTTTAAGAGATTATTTTTTTTTAATTTTAATTTTCGAGTTCTAAATATTCAACTAAATAATTAATACAAACAACCAAATATAGAAAAAATAATAATGGTATTTGCTAGCAATAAGAATTTCTTTTACAGAAATTTTAAATATCGTGCATCGTCATATACAACTTATTACCACGACAAAAATAAATTAAAAGATGGAAGAATAAAGAAAAAAAGATGAAAAATAAGAACTTATACGGAAACTCTTAGTGAAATGTCGTTCGCCTTTTTACCCTTTAAAAGTAAAAGTCCACATTAGACAAAATAATAATTTATGTTATTTTCCTAATATTTAGGATTTGAAATCAACTACAATTTTATTTATAAAATTGTTCCTTATTTGAACTATGTATAAAGTTACCACTTATATTTTATTTGTATAAATTCTTTTCTCATTGAACACTTTAAAAATAAAATTCTTTTTAGCTAAAATTACAATTTGCTTATTAAATTTTTTCTTATTTCAATGAATATGTAGGATCTCCTAACGTTTAATAATTTAAAATTAATTAGTATTTCATCTTACATAAATTTTCTTATTTGAACATATTGAAAATAAAATTTTATTTGATAAAACTATAAATACACTTAAATATTTAAAATTTGAGATGATTTAAAACTAAATCCTTCTAAATAATATATGTTTATTTATACTATTATAAAAGTATAAAAACCGAATATAAAATATATATCATCGACAAAATGTGAGTGATATCAATCCGAGAAAAAAGCAAAGAATGAAAGTAAAGAGCATAGAATTTTTTTTTAAACTTTTAATCTCTCTCTTTTTTTTATATATAAAAGTAGATTAAACTCATTTTTCTACATAAAATATCTATTTTAGAATCTTGATAAATTAATATTAAATATTATTTTCTTTATTTTTCATAAAAATGAAAAACTAATTGATTCATTACATGATTGGAATTAGCATAAAGTTTTTATACTTCATTTTATATCGTCCGAAAGATAGATATTTCTTAGTTCTTTTTAAAAGATTGATTGTCCAAAATTAACAATTAATATTAAAATCTTCGTTATTTGCTTATATTCATTATTTGCCTTTTCTGAAATTCATGATCTTCTTATGTAATAGAGCCCATTTGGATTAGCTGATTTGAAGTAGCTGATAAGCATTAGGTGCTAAAAAATACTTTAAATGTTGAAACTGATTTAATAAATAAACAGTTACGCGTGTTTGGATACAAGTGCTGATAAAAAGGTGTTGGTAAGCTCTTTTTCTGTTAAAATGACGTAAATAACCTTAGAACTGTTTGCGCTTATAAGGGCGTAATTTTTTTTAAAATTTTAAATTCCTGATCGATTCAAATACAAAATATTCTATTTGTCATTTTATTTTAAATATAATTATGCTTAGATAAGATATTTTTATGATAAATATAATTTATTTTATGATAATCATATAATCATAAGTTATAATAATTAATAAATTGATAAAAGTTTCTCCGTAAAAAAATAAACCTAAATAGGACAAAATATTTGAAGAGAAACAAACATTGTCTTCATCACCAGAATACTTAGAAAGCAATACACCAAAAAATTGATGTTTATATTTATTACATACAATTCAAAGATTAATATGCAATCACATAGATACAAATATGCAAAGGAATAAAGCATTTGCTTATCTTAAATAGTCAACGAGAATTGTAGACTTAAAGAAGGGGGGTGGGGATTAGGTTGATAAAATACTTGAGGCAGTGAGCATTGATGTACAAATTTTGTTCTAAAAAGAAATATTTTTAAGGATAAAATAGTAAAAATTTTGGTCAAACTTAAAACACTTATAAGCTAAAAATTCCTAAGCGAGTGACCAGCTTATGGCTTTTGTCTCATTTTTTTACTTATAAACACTTTTAACTTTATCAAACGTGTAGATAAGCCGAAAAGTGCTTATAAGCTAATTTGACCAGCTTATAAGTTAGCCAAACACTCTCATAAAATTGCGAATGTAACATTTATGAAGAGATGTTAGATGAAATATAACATCACATATTTGTTTTTTATACAATTAATTAGTTATAATTGCAAATACTATTTAATTAATTCAACAAAATTCATCATCTTTGCATGTTCAAAAGATATTGAATTTAACTACTCTATCAATGTAAATTAAATTTTTTAATCTAAACATATGTTGTATTTATTTTAACTTTAATTGCTATTTTTCAATATTTTTTTTGTCTTGTATACGTTTAATAATAATTGACGCGATATACACGTGCAACACATGTACACTAACACTAACACTAGTATAATTAAATACTGATTTAAAAGTTAAAATTTTGTGAGTGAAAGAAAAATTTCATCCAAAATTTATCTTAAATCAATTTTTATGAACTTGAAATTTTTTTTCCAAATTTATTTTAAAAACTAATCATATTCAATGAACAAACAACGTTGCCATTTTATTTATTTATTAAAACACTCAAAAATCTCCGTCCAACAGGAGCTTAATTTGACTTTGATTTCGAAGTTGCAGAATATCCTTACAAGGTCAACATTTGTTGCCTAGACTTTTTACTAGGAGTACAAACTAATCCAACTTTACATGGGAATTCATTGAATTTGATAAAGCAACTAGTTTGTTTCACATCAGATTAAAAATATAATACATAGGACCAAAAACAACAACAATAATATACCCAATAAAATCTCACTAGCGGGGTCTGGGGAGAGTAGAGTGTATGCAGACCTTACCCTTACGTCGAAAAGGGCAGAGAGGTTGTTTCCAGGAGACTTTCGGCTCAATATGAGAGACAATAATATCATAAAAAAATAAAATAAAAGACATGTAACAACAAAAGATACCAAAAAGAAAATAATCATAGCAAATAAGTGAAAGTACAATAACACAAAACTATGCAAAACAACAATGTTACTACAACAAAGACCGCTAACAATCTAAACAAAACTCTATCAGACTACCCAGTACAACGAGGGAAGAACTCTCGACTACCCCCTAGTCTACCACCCTAATGCTCAACCTCCACATGTTCCTATCAAGAGCCATATCCTCGAAAATCTGAAGCCGCGTCATGTCCTGACTAATCACCTTGCCTGAATACTTCTTAGGCCGCCCTCTTCCACTTCTCGCACCTGCCAAAGTCAACCGCTCACACCTCCTAACCGGTGCATCTAGACTTTTTCTCCGCACGTTTCCGAACTATCTAAGCCGCGCTTCGTGCATCTTGTCGTCCACGGGAGCCACGCCAACCCTCTACTAAATATCTTCATTCCGAATCTTATCCAGCCTAGTGTGCCCACACATCCATCTCAATATCCTCATTTTTGCTACTTTCATCTTCTGAATATGTGAATTCTTGACTGGCTAACACTCAGCTCCATACAACATGGCCTGTCTAACCACCTATTTATAGAACTTACCTTTGAGTTACGAGCACATTCTTGTCACACAAAACTCCAGATGCTAACCTCCATTTCATCCACTCCACTCCAATACGGTGCATAACTTCCCCGTCGATCTCCCTATCTCCCTGAATAATTGACCCTAAGTACTTAAAACTTTCTCTCTTGAGGATGACATGTGAGTCAAGCCTGACTTCTACATCCGCTTCCCCCGTCACATTGCTGAACTTACATTCCACATATTCTGTCTTAGTCCTACTCAACTTGAAACCGTTAGACTCTAAAGCCTACCTCCATACCTCCAGTCTCATATTAACACTGCCTCGCCTCTCATCAATCAGAACTATAGCGAACAACATACACCATGACACATCTCCTTGGATATGGTATGTCAGTGCGCCCATCGCCAGAGCAAATAAGAACGTGTTGAATGCAGATCCTTGGTGTAATCCTATAACCACCGAAAAAGGCTCGGAGTCACCTTCCATAGTCCTAACCCGAGTCATAACTCTATCATACATATCCTTTATCGCCCTAACGTAAGATACCGACATATAGGACAAACACATTGAAGAATTTATGTAATTATCACTATGGCCGGTGCAATATAATCTCTTGACTCTTAATCCGAAAATTTGATGAATTTGATTTTTCAAAGTGAAGAATTTCATGCAGAAAACCTTGTATCTCATAACCGTCCTACGCCATACGAATTCAAGTTATAGCCTGTTTGGCCAAGCTTCTTGGGAGGCCAGAAGTGCTTTTTTTTTCCAAAAGCACTTTTTTTTCCTAACTTGAGGTGTTTGGCCAAGCTTATTTGGGAAAAAAAAGTGCTTTTGGGAAGAAGCAGAAGCAGTTTCAGAGAAGCAGAAAAAAGTAACTTCTTTCCAAAAGCAGAAGCAGAAGCAGTTTTGACTTTTCTTCTTACCTTGAATACCCCTAACAAAATATAGTATATACCAAAATAACCCTTAAACCTAATACTTAGGATATTAATTTATAAATATTTTTTCTTATTTTCAGAAAAACTTTATAATATATAGTGACTTTAGGGGTGAATGCTTTTTATATTTGTTGAAGGAATTTTTATACATTTAACTTATATTAAAGGAATTAAGTACTTTTTAATTTTATTTTCATATTTTACTTAAATAAAATAATTTTTTTAATTATTGCATATAATAGAAAAATTTTGAGATTATTTATTTACTTATAATATTAATTATTAAGTAAATCTATTCACGCCCTTATTCGTAATTTGACACTTAAAAGCACTTTCTAAAAAGCTTGGCCAAACACAAATTATTTCTCAAAAGTGCTTTTCAGACTGATTAGCCAAACACAAACTGATTCTCTCCAAAAGTACTTTTTTCAAAAACACTTTTAAAAAAAGCACTTCTCAAAATAAGCTGAATTCTCCAGCTTGGCCAAACAGGCTATTAGTCAGATTAGTAAATTCTAAAAACCAAAGCCTAAAGAAAAAAGGGTTTAAACTGTCATTTTTTAATGTAATCATGTGCTAGAAGATGAGGTGGGGACTAGCAAGTTTTTTACTATATTGGGGGTACATATACATTGAGTGCATTTGGTAAGAATGAGTAGTGGGCAGTGGGTACAAAAATTATGTTTAGAGTTTTGGGCAGAACAGTACTATATTATCCACCTTTCATTTCGTGCCCATGTCGTCTTCTTATTGTCTCTTTGATTAGGAAATTTGTACATCCCAAGAGCCGGGAGAAATTGAGAAACAGTTAAAATTTACGGATGATCATTCAAAAATAGTTACAGTTTTAAAAGTCATTAAAATTTAGTTAATTTTTATGTAAAGATAAATTTAAATAAAAATACTGTTCAAAATTCGAAAAATACTCCAGCATAATATATTGGAATTTCAATATAATATAATGGAGTTCCAGTATATTATATTAATGCCAGCAAAGTATACCGGTCCAACATAATATGTTAGAAGTTTATATACAGGTGCACTGAACTCCAGTATATTATGCTGGATCGGTCTCTGTTGCAGTAAAATAGTAACTATTTTTTAATGATTTGACAATCACTGACTATTTTTGAATGACCAATACGAAAACTGACTAGCCCGTGCTATTTTAACCTCAAAAGTCATACGGGCCGTAAAGTTTGAAAATGTCGTAATAAGCTAACCACAGAAAATAAAAATAAAAATTTAACTTATAACAGCAATATATATTGACATTAATGTAAACAATCTAGTTATTGCAATTTAACTTCTTATAGTAGACCATTTTCTAAATTTTTTTTTTATTGGGAATGAACATAACTAGATGCAAATATGCCAAAACTACAGCACCACAAGGATGCACATGTAGGATGAGATTAAGAATACAGCCAAAGAGATACACGTGAAAGCAATGTGTTTATTTTGTCGTAAACCTAACGCTACTGAAAACGTAACACCATAGAAGTGTCTTTATCGCGACTTGCTCTCCTCTTCATATAATATTCGGAAAAAGGTCTAATTTTATCCCAAAACTATAGTATATGGCTCACTTTTGTCCTCTGTTTGTAAATTGGGCCAAAAATATCCTCGCCGTTAGTAAAATGGACCAAAATATCCCTAAACTTAACACAATGGGCCAAAAATATCCCTTAACTTAATAGCCCTCCACACAAGCCATTTTAATCCTACATAGCATCCACGTGGCTGTGACATGGAAGCCACACAAACGGACAACCCTCTAAACCCGCTCCGACCCATTTCCAAACAAAAAACTGTTGTAACATTACACTGTTCAAAACTGCCAATTTTGCAAAAAAAAAAAAAAAAAAAAAAAAAAAACAGCTGTAACATTACACAAAAAAAAATCGCTATAAATAAAACACTGTCCAAACTGTCCAGTTTTTCAAAACAAAAGTGCAGTAACATTAATTGTCCAAAGATATCCAGATTTGCAAAAAAAAATATTGTAAATAAAATACTTTCCAAACTGTCCAGATTTGAAAAAAACTGCTCTAACATTACACAAAAAAATTGCTATAAATAAAACACTGTCCAAACTATCCAGTTTTTCAAAAAATAAAAATAAAAATGCAGTAACATTAATTGTGCAAAACTGTCCAGTTTTGCAAAAAATAAATGTTGTAAATAAAACACTTTCCAAATTGTCCAGATTAAAAAAATAAAACCACAATAACATTACATTGTCCAGTTATGCAAAAAAATATTAACAAAACACTGTCCAAAATGTCTAGTTTTTCAACAAAACAACTGCAGTAATATTACACTGCCAAAAAAACTGTTGTAAGCAAAACACTGTCCAAACTGTCCAGATTTTCAAAAAAAAAAAGGTAAGGAAGATTAATGAACTCCCAGATTTGCAACTACATACAATAACCAAGATTTCTAGATTTGTGAGTTAAAATTGTTTGGAAATGGGTCGGAGCGGGTTTAGAGGGTTGTCCGCTTATGTGGCTGCCATTTCACAGCCATATGGATACCATGTAGGATTAAAATAGTTTGTGTGGAGGGCTGTGGGGCGATGTGCACAAATAGGCACTAACAGCTCCGGTCTTATTTTAAAGCAGTGTTTTAAATGTTAATAAACTTTAACTGTCCGGACAAAAATACCCTTATGCACATGTCCTTAACTCCAGGACTTCAGGACTACATGTCCTTAACTTTTGAAATTGGAACTCTAAGTTCAGGACTTCAGGACTACATGTCCTAACTTTTTAACTTGTAACTCTAAGTTTAGGACTTCAGGATTACATGTCCTTAACTTTTGAACTTGAGACTCTAAGTTCAGGACTTCAAGGCTATATGTCCTTAGCTTTTGAACTTGGAACTGAAGCTTCAAGACCAAGCGTCATTAGCTTTTGAACTTGTAAGTTAAAGTTAAGGACCTAAGGTCCTTAACTTTTGAACTTGTAACTGTAAGTTAAGGACTACTTGTCCTTAACTTTTGAACGTGTAACTATAAGTTAAGGACTGTCTGTCCTTAACTTTTGAACTTGTAACTGTAAGTTAAGGACTGCTTGTCCTTAATTTTTGAACGTGTAACTGTAAGTTAAAGACTATCTGTCCTTAACTTTTGAACTTGGAAATCAAATTTAAGGACCTATTGTCTTTAACTTTTGAACTTGTAACTGTAAGTTCAGGACCTATTGTCCTTAACTTTTGAGCTTGTTAGTCTAAGTTCAGGACCAAGTGTCCTTAACTTTTGATCTTGTAATTCTAAGTTCAGGACCAAGTGTCCTTAACTTTCGAACTTCGAACTCGAAGTTTAGGACCAAGTGTCCTTGACTTTTAAACAACACCCACGCCATTTCTACAACTTTTACTATCAATTAGTTTCATTGATGCTTTAGTATTTAACTGGTACTCAACTTGAAAATAAAAACAAAAGATTCCAATCAAAAATCAAAACAATTCAAAAAGCACTGCTTCCTCTCTCCTTTTATCAAATGGCTTCCTTAAACTTAATCAAAAATAAAAAACTAGTGCAGAAAAATGCCAAAAGTCATGCTGATGATCCCCTTGAAGAATCTGACAAAGATGGACACCTCCTTCTTATTCCAATAACAGTTATCGAACTTAAGAGAGAGAAGCGAGGGTTTGGAAAGAAAAGCAATGGAAGAAAGGGTAAAAATATTTTTTATATTAATTTCAATAGAGTAGTGACTATTTTTGCTCAATATTAGAATTGCTGGATAAAAAATAAATACCACCTTAAATAGTGGCTACCCCACGTTATTTCTACATAAGGGGGAAGTGCACAGTTAGCCACTAATAACAGATGTATTTACTTTTAAGCCACCGTTTAAAATATTTTTAGTCTTTAGCCACTGCTTTAATAAACTTTAACTGTCCGGACAAAAATACCCTTCTGCTCACGTCCTTAACTTCAGGACTTCAGGACTACATGTCCTTAACTTTTGAACTTGGAACTCTAAGTTCAGGACTTCAGTACTACATGTCCTTAACTTTTGAACTTGGAACTCTAAGTTCAGGACTTCAAGGCTACATGTCCTTAACTTTTGAACTTGAAACTCAAACTTCAAGACCAAGCGTCCTTAACTTTTGAACTTGTAAGTCAAAGTTAAGGACCTATTGTCCTTAACTTTTGAACGTGACTGCTTGTCCTTAACTTTTGAACGTGTAACTGTAAGTTAAGGATTGTCTATCCTTAAATTTTGAACTTGGAAATCAAAGTTAAGGACCTATTGTCCTTAACTTTTGAACTTGTAACTGTAAGTTAAGGATTGTCTGTCCTTAACTTTTGAACTTGTAACTATAAGTTAAGGACTGCATGTCCTTAACTTTAGAATTTGTAACTGTAAGTTCAGGACTTATTGTCCTTAAAATGATAGTAGAACAATGAGATCAAAGGAAGAGATGGACCATATATCTCAGTCCTTTTAACATGAAAACACATAGTCAAAGGAAGATATCTGGTGTAAATACGTAAACACCATTGATGTGGTCACTCACATGCATTAAATCATATTAGGCAAGACAACATAGGTATAAACCTACATATTTCCTGGTTTACGCAAGTAAAGCCCAAGAGTAAGTAAATGTTGGATCCGGACATACAAAATTTTCATGTTTCTCTGTGTAATGCAACAGTTCTTGGTATTAGGGTCAGCGATCAGTTCTCCAAATTCACTGTTTCCGTTTGGGAAGGAAAGGGTAACAACGTCCTTTCATATTAATTTTAATAAACTAGTGGCTACTGTTGCTCAGCATTAAAAATGTCGGATAAAAAGTAAATACCACTTTAAATAGTGGCTGCCCCATACAATTTTTACTACTAGAAAACAGGGCTGGCTCGCCTTAATATGAGGCCTAAGGCGAAAATAAAAAGTGAGACCTTCAATTTTTAAATTTTTTAACTCTCATAATTTATTAAAATCTAAAGAAGTTATTGTCACACCTCCTTTCGGTGCTACCGCGCCCGCGAAGGGCGTGGTGGAAGGAGTTTTTTCCAATTAAAGGACAATCGAAACGGGATTTATTATTAAGATTCAG
>MU750081.1:15232-28042 GCA_026770625.1 Nicotiana glauca | reverse complement strand
GAGGTGGTCAACAATGGAGGAAAATAATGAATGGGTCGCGGATGAAATAACATAATAAACCCTTCTGCCCAGCTGGAAAATCCTTCATCGCGTTCACAACCTCAGCACCGCGAACGCGAAGAACATTTTTATTTTATCCAACATTAACCTTACGCGAACACGATACCCATATTGCGAACGCGATGCTTTATTCCTCATACATGCGCGAACGCGGCTCATATGATGAGAACGCGAAGAGCAAATCCGCTGGACCCCAACTCCTTATACGCGAACATGAGAAGGACCACGCAAACGCGAGGCACAATATCATATACATACGCGAACGCGAGCCAAATAACGCGGCGCGAAGAGCAATAACTGGCCTGCCAAGAATCCTTCTACGCGATCGCGATATACCCAACGCGATCGCCAAGGCTTAAATGCCTGCAACACCTGAACTGAAATTCTACAACTCCTCAACTTAGAAAATGGTCCGATTGGCCACCCGAAACCACCCCGAGGCCCCCGGGACATCAACCAAATGCACCAACATATCCCAAAATATCATACAAACTTATTCCAATCATCAAAACATGTCAAACAACACTAAAATCATCAATTCACATCAAATTCAAGCCTAAGTTTCTTCAAAACTTCCGAAATGCGCTTCGATCAAAAACCCAACCAAACAATGTCCGAATGACCTGAAAATTTGCACACATATCCAAAATCACCCAACGAAGATACAACAACTCTCAAAATTCCATTCCGACCCTCGGATCAAAATCTCACCTATCAACCGGAATTCGCCAAAATTCTAACTTCGCCAATTCAAGCCTAATTCTACACCAGACCTCCAAAATCAATTCCGATCGCGCTCCTAAGTCACAAATCACCTTCCGAAGCTAACCGAATCACTAGAAATCATATCCGAGCCCTCTAACTCATAAGTCAATGTCCGGTTGACTTTTCCAACTTAAGCCTTCCTTAAGGAGACTAAGTGCCTCATTTCTTATCAAAACCAATCCCATTCAACTCTCACAAACCACATATCAAAAATGAAATATTAAGAAACAATAAACGGGGAAAACGGAGCAATAATACATGAGACGACGGGTCAGGTCGTCACATCCTCCCCAACTTAAACAAATGCTCGTCCTCGAGCGTAGCCAGAGTTGTCCTAGAAGCCAATTAACAGTTAAATGACCTTACCAAGCATATACCCGGGGTGATCCCACGTTGCCCTAACTCACATAGGTCCGATAATACAACACAGCTGAAATTTCACAGTCCATCTAGACCATAAACTGTAGAACCACATTGCACTTTCCGAAGTCATACTCAAAATCAGAACCTCACGTCAATATTCAGAATAAAATTGAACCAGCTGTGATAAGCCATACCTGCAACCTCAGGTGGAACCGTATGATATACCACATAATCCAAACACTCGAAGCGATAACTTCTATCCATAGTAGCTACCCACAGCAACCAAAAACCGATAGAAAACCTCTTACTAGCTAAAGCCTTATTCCAACACTTTCATATACTACCAACGACAAATGAAACATGCGATAAACCGTAGCCATTCTGCAGATTACCCATACATGAGGCCACTTCCTTTTGACTAATACCACATCAGATTTCCGAACCGAACCTCGATATTATTCTTCCAACAAGCTGTAATCAAATTTGTTCATGTTCATTAATGAATCCCACGATCATCTCGGATCCAACACACCACTCTGGTGATATGGCACCTCATCACAGGCCTAAGCCACAACTTGCATAATCCACGCACCAATGAGGCTACAGAGTTAGGAAAACTTCACATTTGTTCTTTCTTGTCGTGCGGTTCTGTTTCTCAAAACATCAATTGAATTTCTACTCTTTTCTTTCTCAGATGGCGAGAAAACGCTTCCTCACCTACCGCTCAGTAGTCCGAGTCTCCAGAAGCAGCCCCAGTGGCAGAGCCTCAGGTTGATTTTGAGGAGGAGGCTCCAGCCCCAGCAGTCTCGGTGGGCCCAGCTCAGGTCCCAGAGATGTTCATTGCCACGTCAGTTCTTCAGGATGCTCTAGTCCAATTGGTAGGCTTCATGGAGAGTGTCATTCGAGCGGGCCTACTTCCAGTAGCCCCATCCACTTCCCAGGCTGGAGGAGGGGTTCAGACTCGTGCTACACATACTCCGGAGCAGAAAGCTCCCCAGGTTCAAGTTCCAGTGGTTCAGCTAGCGGTGGCAGGACAACCGGGTATAATAACTCAGGCCGGGAGTGAGGTCACTTTTCATGAGGCGGCCAGTGTGGGCCGTAGAGTTGAGAGGGTTCTGCCACAGGGAGGTGGTCATGGGTCGGGTAAGAGGCCCTATCATGTAGGCAGATTCAGTGGTACCTCGTCTAGAGGTAGAGGTTCTTATGGTAGAGGCCATCCTCATAGGCCCTTTCAGTCAGCTCTCCAGGTCACTCATGGTACTTCAGGTGGTCATTCAGGTCGACAGGGTCAGCCTTGATTTTCACAGCTACAGCAGTCGCGTAGATGTTATGAGTGAGCCGAGTATGGTCATCTCAAGAGGGCTTGCCCGAGGTTTAGGGGTGCTCAGCTACAGCAGTCGAGGTCTTGCCATGCTTGTGGTGACCCGAGTCATATTGTCAGATTTTGCCCTCGAGCTTTGGGTAGTTCCCAGCAGCAGGGTCTTCGCCCCATTATTCAGGCACCAGGTGATCCACAGGCCACTCAGCCAGCTAGAGGCGGGGGTAGAGGTCATAGAAGTGGAGGTAGAGATCATAGAGGTAGAGCTCGGACCGCCAGAAGTAGAGTCCAGCCTGCAGCAGGTCATCCCAGAGAGGCAGTTTAGGGTGGTGGGGCTCAGCCCCGATGTCATACTCTTCCAGCCAGGCCAGAGGCTGAGTCTTCAGATATAGTTATTATAGGTACTATTCTGGTCTGTAATAGGGATGCTTCAGTGCTATTTGACCCTGGGTCTACGTATTCGTATGTGTCATCCTATTTTGCACCATACTTGGTCATTCCTAGTGATACTTTAGGTATTCCTATTTATGTATCTACACCGGTGGGTGATTCTATAGTGGTTGACCGAGTGCATCATTCCTGTGTGGTAGTGTTTAAGGGTTTTGAGACTCGTGTTGATTTATTGCTCTTAGACATGGTGGATTTTGACGTTATATTAGGGATGGATTGGTTGTCCCCGTATCATGCTATCTTGGATTGTCACGCCAAGACCGTAACCTTGGCTTTGCCAGATTTGCCCCATTTGGAGTGGAGAGGGACCCCAGGGCATACCACCCACAGAGTTGTTTCATATATGAAGGCTCGACGCGTGGTCGAGAAGGGATGTTTAACTTATCTGGCGTATGTTCGCGATTCCAGCGCAGATGTCCCATCTATTGATTCTGTTCCTATTGTTCGAGAGTTCCCTGAGGTTTTCCCTTCAAACCTGGCAGGTATACCGCCCGACAGGTATATTGATTTTTGTATTGATCTGGCTCCGGGCACTCAGCCCATTTCCATTCCGCCGTATCGCATGGCCCCGCCAGAGTTGAAAGAGTTAAAGGATCAGTTGCAGGATTTGCTGGAGAAGGGTTTCATTAGGCCCAGCGTTTCCCCTTGGGGTGCGTCGGTGTTATTTGTGAAGAAAAAGGATGGTTTAATGAGGATGTGCATTGATTACCGGCAATTTAACAAAGTGACGATAAAGAACAAGTATCCACTGCTGAGGATTGACGATTTGTTCGACCAGCTTCAGGGTGCGAAGGTGTTCTCAAAGATAGACTTGAGATCTAGCTACCACCAGCTGAGGATTAGGGCATCCAATGTCCCTAAGACAACATTCCGCACTCGGTATGGGCATTGTGAGTTTTTAGCCATGTCATTTGGGTTGACCAATGCCCCAGCAACATTTATGGAGTTGATGAACCGAGATTTCAGGCCTTATTTGGACTTGTTCATGATAATTTTCGTTGATGATATTCTGATATACTCCCGCAGTCAGGAGGAGCACGAGCAGCACCTCATAGTGGTTCTTCAGACTCTGAAGGATAGTTAGTTATATGTTAAGTTCTCGAAGTTTGAGTTCTGGTTGAATTCAGTTGCATTTCTGGTTCACGTTGTATCAGCAGAGGGTATATAGGTGGACCCGAAGAAGATTGAGGCAATCAAGAACTGGCCTCGACCAACATCAGCTACAGAGATTCAGAGTTTCTTGGGGTTAGCAGGCTACTACCGTCGATTCGTGGAGGGGTTTTCATCCATTGCAGCCCCGATAACCAGATTGACCCAGAAGGGTGCCCAGTTCAGATGGTCGGATGAGTGTGAGGCAAGCTTTCAGAATCTCAAGACAGCTCTGACTACAGCACCGATATTGGTTTTGCCCACAGGTTCACGGCCTTATACAGTCTATTGTGATGCTTCCCGTATTGGGCTTGGTGCAGCATAGATGCAGGATGGCAGAGTCATTTCCTATGCTTTGAGGCAATTAAAGATCCACGAGAAGAATTATCCGGTTCATGATCTAGAGTTGGCAGCCATTGTTCATGCTTTGAAGATTTGGAGGCATTATCTATATGGTGTGACGTGTGAGGTGTACACAGATCACAAGAGTCTTCAATACTTGTTCAAGCAAAAAGAGCTGAATTTGAGGCAGAGGAGGTGGTTGGAGTTATTGAAAGATTATGATGTTACTATTTTATATCACCCGAGGAAAGGCAATGTGGTGGTCGATGCATTGAGTAGGAAGTCTGCCAGCATGGGTAGTCTTGCTTATATTCCGGTTAGCCAGAGACCGCTTGCTTTGAATATTCAGGCCTTGGCCAATCGATTTCTGAGGTTGGATATTTCTGAGCTTAGCAGAGTGTTAGACTGCACGGTTGCTCGTTCTCCATTATTGGAGCGTATCCATGATCGGCAGTTTGATGATCCCCATTTGCGTGTCCTGAGAGACACGGTGCAGTATGGAGGTGCCACGAAGGTGACCTTAGGTAGCGATGGTGTTTTGAGATTTGCAGGGGCGAGTTTGTGTGCCCAATGTTGATGGGATTCAAGAGTTGATCTTAGCGAAGGCCCATAGTTCCCGGTATTCTATTCACCCGGGCGCCACGAAGATGTATCAGGACTTGCGGCAGCATTATTGGTGGCATGGGATGAAGAAGGATATTGTTGCATATGTGCCTCGTTGTTTGAACTGTCAGCAGGTTAAGTACGAGCATCGGAGGCCTGGTGGACTGTTTCAGAAGATTGAGCTTCCTGAGTGGAAGTGGGAGAGGATTACCGTAGATTTCGTTACCGGACTTTCGTTGACTTGGAAAAAGTTCAATGCGATATGGGTTATTTTTGATAGACTGACCAAGTCAGCACATTTCATTCCTGTAGTAGTCTCCTATTCATCCGAGAGGTTAGCTGAGATTTATATCTGGGAGATTGTTTGCCTTCATGGTGTGCCAGTATCTATCATTTCGGACCAGGGTACGCAGTTTACCTTGCATTTCTGGGGTGCAGTTCAGCGAGAGTTGGGCACACGGGTTGAGTTGAGCACGATGTTTCATCCTCAGACAGACGGTCAGTCCCAGCGGACTATTCAGATTTTGGAGGATATGCTCCGGGCTTGTGTTATCGACTTTGGAGGTTCGTGGGATCATTTCTTGCCTTTAGCGGAGTTTGCCTACAATAACTACCAGTCCAACATTCAGATGGCTCCATATAAAGCGTTGTATGTAGGCGATGTCGGTCTCCAGTTGAATGGTTTGAGCCGGGAGAGGCTCGATTATTGGGTACAGATTTAGTTCAGGAGGCCTTGGATAAGGTCAAGATCATTCAGGACAGGCTTCGTTCGGCTCAGTCACGACAAAAGAGTTATGCAGATCATAAGGTTCGGGATGTAGCTTTCATGTTTGGTGAGCCTCCGAGGGTCACCTATGAAGGGCGTGATGGGATTTGGAAAGAAGGGCAAGCTTAGTTCTAGGTTCATTGGTCCATTTGAGATCCTTGATCGTGTGGGAGAGGTGGCTTATAGACTTGCCTTTCCACCTAGCTTGTCAGCCGTGAATCCAGTTTTTCATGTGTCCATGCTTCGGAGGTATCACGACGATCCAGCCCACGTGTTAGATTTCAGCACTGTCCAGTTGGACAAGGATCTGTCTTATGAGGAGGAGCCGGTAGCTATTCTAGACCGGCAGGTTCGACAATTGAGGTCGAAGAGTTTTCCTTTAGTGCTTTTCAGTGGAGAGGTCAGCCTCCTGAGGTATCGACCTGGGAGTCCGAGTCTGATATGCGAAGCCGTTATCCTCATCTTTTTCCCGACTCAGGTACTTCTTTCTTTTGTCCATTCGAGGACGAACGGTTGTTTTAAAGGTGGAGAATGTGACGACCCAAAGGGTCATCACTTGTTTTCCCTCTTTTCTGCGCTTTCGAGGCCTTGAAAACCTCATTTTTAGTCACCTCGATTTGCATGCGTAGTCTGGGCGCATAGCTGGAAAGCTTAAATATGAATTCTATGTGAAAATTGATGAATTTTGATATTAATATGATTAAAGTTGACTTTGGTCAATATTTTGGTTAAACGGACCCGGACCTGTAATTTGACGGTCCCGGAGGGTCCGTAGAAATATATGGGACTCAGGCGTATGCCCGGAATCGAAATCCGAGGTCCCGAGCCCGAGAAATGAATTTTTAAAAGAAATTATTTTCTGAAATTTTTAAAGAAATTTGAAGTGAAAATGAATTATAACGTGTTGGTATCGTTTATCAAGTTTGATGAAAAAGTGATGATTTTGAGGTTTGATTCCTTGTTTTCGATGTTATTTTGGTGATTCGATTACACGGTTAAGTTCGTAGGATGTTGTCGAGTTAGTGTGTGTGATTGGTTATGAGCCCCGAGGGCTCGAAAGTGTTTTCGGAGGTGTTCGGGATGGTTTTGGACTTAGGATGATAGCAGATTTTCTACAATTTTTGCACAGGCATTCCCTTCTTTGCGTTTGCATTCCACAGTTCGCGAACGTGTAATTTCACTAGTTTCCTCATTGCGTTCGCGTGGCTCTTCACGCGTTCGCGTATAACAATTCCTGGACCCCTCAGCTTTCCCCTTCGCGTTCGCGTTCCCCCAATCGCGAACGCGATGCCCTGTCCAGTTGCCTATTGCGAATGCGACCTCTCTCTCGCGAACGCATAGGGCAAATTTGCCCAGTTATATTTTTAAGTTTCCAGAATCAAAACATACGGGTTTCATTCAAATTTCTCACGAACTCTCTTCTTCCCCAAGCTCTAGGAGTCCATTAAATCCCCCATTCTTCAAGACCATTTGGGTTAGTAATTTCCCACCTATTTCCTTCATTTTCTCTCAGTAATTAGTGAGTTTCTAAGCCTAAATCATGTAATCTAGGGTTGAAATCGGGGGAAATAGGTAGAGTTAGGACTTTTCAATTTTCTTTGATTTAGACCTCGTTTTGGGGTCGAATTTGAAAACAAATTGTATATCCGAGCTCGTGAGGGAATGGGTAATATGGAATTGGTTCGAACCTCGTGTTTTGACCAAGCGAGCCCGGGGGTGATTTTGGAATTTCTAGAAGAAAGCTTAGAGATCTATATTTAGGCATTGGGTTTGATTTGTTTAGCTATTATTGATATTATAAAGTCGTTATTTCATAGATTTGATTGAGTTGGAGCCGAATTCGAGAGGGAAAGCGGTCGTTGTAGATTGATTTAGCCGTGGGAGTTGAGGTAAGTGTTTGATCTAACTTTGGCTTGAGGGAATAGGGTTAGAGTATTGTTTGCTAATTGCTAATTGTTGAGTACGGTGTATAGGTACGGTGACGAGTATCTATACACTGTTGTCTAGCATGACCGTGAGTCCTTATTTGTGCTTATACTAATTTTGTTGTGACTCTTCCTTGTGTAATTGATGATTTCTATATAATGCGAAGAGTATGAGAAAGAATTATGATTTGTGAAGAAATGTGATTATTCCCTTGCCGGGCTGTATTCGTATATTGATTATCTCCCTTGCCAGGATGTGAAAGTTAGTGTTGTTGTTCCTTTCCCGAGATTTAACTGTTTACTTGTGTTTCCCTTGCCGGGACTTCTATTACTGTTTGTCTATTCCCTCGCCCCATTGGTTGTGATTGTTGCTTGGGTGAGGAAGAGTGATAAAGCACGAAGGTTGATGCCGTGCACAATTTGTGTTGAGAATATGTTAATGCACTAAGGAACATTCCGTGCCATGTTTTGATTATTAATGCACGAAGGAACATTCCGTGCCATGTTTTGATTATTAATGCACGAAGGAACATTTCGTGCCATGTTTTGATTACTAATGCACGAAGGAACATTTCGTGCCATGATATAATTACTAATGCACGAAGGAACAATCTGTGCCATGATATGAATACTAATGCACGAAGGATCATTCCGATATGAGCCTTTATGCACGAAGGATCATTCCGTTACATATTGAAATTGTACAATGTCATTCCTTATTTATTGATTCTATATCTGGACTGTTATAGCCCCTACAACATGTTCTCCCCCTCTTTGACTGGTTGATTCTGTGTTTTAACTCTATTGTACACACACACACACACACACACACACATATATATATATAAATAAATAAAACTGCATAGATTTGATTGGTAGTACGGTCATAGCTTCGTCACTACTTCGCCGGGGTTAGGCCAGGCACTTACCAGCACATGGGGTCGGTTGTGCTGATGCTACACTTCTGTGCTCTTTTGCACAGATCATGGTGTTGTAGCAGCTATTGGACAACGGCGGTAGATTGGGAGTAGACCTTTAGTCCAGAGACACCGAGGTAGCCTTGCTGACGTCCGCATGGCCCGAAGTCTCTTCTATCTTTACTTTAGTTTGTTATCCTTTGTACCGGAACAAACAGAATTATGTTTTTTATTCAAACATTGTATTTAGCATTCTCTAGACGTTCGTGAGTTTGTGATTCCAGTTCTTGGGTATAGGATTTTGTTAAACTTCCGCATTTCTTTCAGTTAACTATATATATTGAGACTTCCGCTTTGTCATATTATGTATTATTATTATTGAATGATCGATAATTACTAAAAGAATTAAATTAACTTGGCTTGCCTAGCTCCTATCAGTAGGCGCCATTACGACTCCCGAGGGCGAGAAATCCGGGTCGTGACAAAGATGATCATCCATATTATGGTTTTGCATTAACAGAGTAATCTATAACTAACTTGGTTCAAAAGAAAGACAACCTATTAACCTAAGAAAGAAAGGTCAACCCTCTATCTTTAAAACTTAATCATATTATTATGTGTGTTGTTCTCCATTGTCATAAGTATTATTTAAAGGAATTTTTACCTCCTATAGCAATGGTTAACACCTTATTTATTTTAAATAAATAATTTAAAAAAATTATATTCTATAGATATCTTTTAAGGTTTATAGCAAAATATTTAATTTTGGTTACCTCCTAGCCCTAAGCCACTAAATACGCTATCAATTACACTATTTTTTTCTCTTTCTACTTTGATACATCCCATTCTCTTCCCCATCCCATTAAAATTTCTACTCTTCTCCTTCTAACGACATCTTCTCAACTGAAAAATCCAGGAACAGTCCCTAGTCTTTTAGAAACAAAAGCGCTTTCAATTTTTATTTAAATACCAATGAATTGTATGAACTTCGTGCTTTCTGGATCTCAAGGGTGTCATGTTTGAGAGCAACCTCTAATGAAAAGTGTTATTCTGTGTCGTTTGTAGGATAGGTTAAGTTTCTTGGCATATCCTTTGTATTTAAGAAAGAAAATATCTTTTTCCCTGTTTTTGTTGATCCACGTAACATTTCATTTGGGGACATCTAAAGAAACTCAGCAACTATTTACAATCAATGTTCTCATCTAGATATCTGTTGAAATTTTTACGAAGGCGGCGCGTTTTCACTACCGGCTTCCGGTGAATGGCGGATTCGCCGAAAATTAGGGTTTGTTTTTGAACAAAGACGACGGAGTTTGGGGCTGAGCAACTTGATTTTCTGTTAATATATTTCAATGTATTTTCATGTATTTCATTATCTTTTTTTCATTGTAATTCAATGTATCTCGTTGTATTCCATGTATTTCATTGTATTCACTGTCTTTTTTTCATTGTATTTCAATGTATCCCATTGCATTATATGTATTTCATTATATTCATTGTCTCGCTATATGCGTTGAATGTATTCATATATTTTTTTCAATTAATATAATTTATGTATTCAGATGTATTATATAATTTCTTTGAAGATTGCTATATTTTTGGAGTATTTTTCGGTTGGAAATCTTTTTTATAACTGAAAATATTAAATTTGTGTGTTATAATTGAGTTTATTGAGTTATATTAGGAGTCTATTATGTTAATTGATTCACTTTCCATTTTAAAAACAGTGTAATTCCCTATTTCATGCCGTGAAGACAGTCGAATACAATAATCTGTCCAGCTGTAATCCCATGTTTCATTCCATGAATACAGTCGAATACACTCAAATACAATAACTGATTAGCTGGACTTCCCTGATTCATGCCTATTTTGCTACTGTATTCATGAATACAATAGCTTAAATACATCAAATACATCTTATAACCACAAAAAAGATATTTATAATCCGTAATATAGCAAATGGTATCTATAAATAGCTAATTACTACTAAAAGATAGTGCTTATGAAAATTTCTCTTATTTAAATAATCTCCAATGGTCAAACCTTTGACTATAAACATAGCATTATAGAAATGTCCAAACTTGATAGTTAACTATTACTATTACTAGATGTGGTATTGCCCGTACTGAGCCCACGACCCCGCAATTTGAATTGTCATTTTTGTTTCAATATTGAGCATTTTGGTTTCGATGTAAAATGCATGTGTTCCATTTTTAATCTTTATAAAGTTAAGGAAACGAGTCATTAAACTGGAAATCGTTTAAACTATAAAGATAGAAAATATGGATTTAAACATTTTTGCTCCTGACTATAGTTATAAAACTTTAGAAAGTCCAAGTAGTAATAGTTGAGATTATTAGATAACTTATAGACATAGGGATTGTGGAAGCATTTGAAGTCTTATTATCTGTAAAAAGAAGAACAATGGAGTAAGATAAGTGTCACGACCCGGATTTCCCACCATCGGGAGTCATAATGGCGCATACTAACGGAGCTATGCCAGCCAAACAGTAAACATTCTCTGATAATTCCTTAACAATATAAACATATGAAAATAATTAAATAAAAGCGGAAGACTTTAAGCTTATAAAGCTGAAATCAAAATACGGAAGTTGAAACACATCTCTACCCAGAATCTGGTGTCACTAGCTCACGGACTGCTATAGAGTACTAAAAACAAGTCTGAAATGGTATAACACACTGTTTGTCTCGAAACAAAGAAAACAAACTAAAACATAGAAGGGACTTCGGCCTGCGAACACCAGCTAGGCTACCTCGTGAGTCCCAGGACTGAAGACAGCTCCCGGGAAATCCTACTGCTGCTGTCCAAAAGCTGCTCCTGGATCTATGCAAAAAGATGCACAGAGTGTAGCATCAGCACAACCGACCCCATGTGCTGGTAAGTGCCTGGCCCAACCCCGGCGAAGTATTGACGAGGCTAGACAGGACTACCAATCAACCTGTACAGTTCTATATATATATATGTGCAATAAAAAGGAAAGAATACCAAAACTAAACAGTTTTAAAGGGAGGGAAACATGCTATGAGGGAGTATAATCCGGATATAAAAGTCATCAAATTAAATAAGAAACAGGGCACAACAATAATTAACAGAGACAAGAAATCCAACAGTTGCACGACATCAACCTTCGTGCTTTTACTCTCATCCTCACCCAAAGCAATCAAATAAAAATGCACGGCATCACCCTTCGTGCTTTACTCACATAACTCTCATTTCATGGCACGGAATGATCCTTCGTGCAAATATAACCAACAATGGCACAGAATGACCCTTCGTGCATAATATAATCAACAATAGCACGGAATGTCCCTTCGTGCGAATATAATCAACAATAGCACGGAATGTCCCTTCATACGAATATAATCAACAATGGCACGGAATGACCCTTCGTGCATAATCACTCTTCCTCACCCAAACAGCAATCACAACCAAACGGGCGAGGGAAATATATAATAACAAGGAATATCCCGGCAAGGGAAGAACACAATTAAACATCCAAATCCCGACAAGGGAGCAATATCAACAACTTACACATTCCGGCAAGGGAGCAATATCAACAACTTACACATCCCGGCTAGGGAGATAATCACATCTCTTTCCAATTCTTTTATTTCTTACTCGATAGTATTTTATTTTTTTGAGCCAACGCTCCAAAGAATTAACAATTCATAAATAATCCTCAAACTTCTCACATTATGCAAAAGATCATTAATTAGCTTGGAAGAGTCCCAAAGTATGCCAAACCAAGTACCAACAAAGACCTATGGTCATGCTAGACACCGGTGTATAGATACTCGTCACCATGCCTATACACCGTACTCGATCATTTAACAATTAACAATTAATAACACTCTAATCATATTCCCTCAAGCCAAAGTTAGATCAACCACTTACCTCAAATGCTCCAAAATCCACTCAAGCCTCTAGTATAGCTTTACCCCTCAAATTCACCACAAAATCGCTCGAATCTAGTCACAAATTACTTGAATGTATCAACAAATGCTAATTGAATCAACTTGAATGCATGAAAATGAATTTCCCAAAGTTTTACTCAAAAATTCCCAAAATGCCCTCGGGCCCACGTGGTCAAAACCCGAGGTTCGAACCAAAACCCGGTTACCCATTCCCCC